>JAWZYT010005119.1:0-95000 GCA_034508575.1 Petrolisthes manimaculis
CCAACACCACTACACACAGTTCGCCACCGATCCTCACTCACTCACTTACTTACTGGAATGTGTATGTAAGGACACGTCTGCATTGCCAACCTGTATTGTATTTGTTGGCTTGTGTTTAATTCACTTGGTATGTTTAGTTCGGTCGATATGTAGTCACAAGCACTCGCCTAATCTCCTAAGTTTTGGTTGAAGCTTTGAATAGGCTAGTCCACCAATTCACCGACGAACTAACTATAGAATTCCAATGGAGATCTTATTGTGTATTTATATATTATTTACTGTCTCTAGGTAGGTATTCGAAGCACACCCTGAATACTTATTAGTGCTTGTGACTATATCATATTTAATGTCCGTTTGGTTTGTACAGTCGCAAACAATAATTTTCAGACCCATTTTGATATTGTAAGTGGTCATTGAAAGTCCTAATATTGTACCTCCGTTTGATGTTTTTAATTTTTAAGCTCAATCATCTGGGTGACTTAATACAATAATACAATTGTTTCTTTTCTAATAATATATAGATTCGTTCGTGAATTGTACCTCCGTTTGATGTTTTTAATTTTTTAAGCTCAATCATCTGGGTGACTTCATACAACAATACAATTGTTTCTTTTTTAATAATATATAGATTCGTTCGTGTATTTGACCTTTAACAGAAACATTTGGTTAGCGACTAAGCAACAGCAGGTGTCTCATGAAATATTAAATTGATGGATTATTCCCGTCCACAAGCAGGAAATGGTAGAGATAAAAGAGTCATTTTATTAACTCTTACATGCTTTAAGTTATAATTATTAATCATGCAGCCTATAATTATGACGTGTGTGAGAACTCATTTAGGCTACGTTAGGTATATACTACAGAATAACAGATAAATATAAACTTCCCTCTGCGTTGAATACTGGTGGTTTTTTATTCCTCCTGATCAGGCCACGAAACAAGCTCCTTTCATATAGGTGTGTTTGTGTGTGTTTCGTGGCAATATTTGAAGGACTCGTCTGTTTCCAATTTTCTGACTACATCACATGCAGGGTCCCTTAAAGTATACTGTACTTGCTGAGGGTGAAATGACAACTCGACCATGACAGCTTAGCCAGTGGATAATTCTGTAACCAGTTCACGATCCAACCAAAACGAAACCAGCCATGGATGCAGTGGTCGATTGAACTAGGCTACCTTGGCACCGCATCTGTTCTTACATTTCTTCCCTTGTCTTCCTTCTCTCCCTGCCTCCTCTCTTTCCCTTACTTCCTCCCCTCTCCTTCCCTTCCCTCTTTCTTCTCTCCCATGTTCTCTCTCCTCGCCTCTCCTTCCTTCCTTCACTCCCAGCCTCCCTCTTCCTTCTCTCCTCCTCCCTCCCTCCTCCCCCCTCCTCCCCCTCCCTCTCCCCTTCCCTCTTTCTTCTCTCCCTTCCTTCCTCCCCACAGTGACATTCTCTGCTCCATTCCCCAGGGCATTACGTTATAACTGGCACACCTGAGCTAATTCGGGCTCATCTCATCCACAACCTATTTTAAGAGAGAGTACTCCACCTATATTTGACGTGTGTGTGTGTGTGTGTGTGTGTGTGTGTTTGGGGGTCAGGTGTATGTGTGTGTGTCTTATTTTAGTACGGTAGTTGGTTATTATTCTTGTTTACTTTTTATATTTAGTGATTATATATAGGCCTATATAATTTTATTTTGTTGTATTGTTCGTTGCTGTTTGTGGTGATTGTTATTATTATTATTATATATTTGGGGTGAAAATACTATATGTTTTTTCTAGCAATACTATAAACCTTTTCTGTTAATACTATAGGCCTTTTTCTAGGAATTCTATAGGCAATTTTCTAGGAATACTATAGACCTGGTTGTTTTAATTAAATGTCGGCGAGCTAGAGAGAGAGACTAGACTATTATTATTGTTAAGAAAAAAAATAATACGGCTCAGTATAGGCCTAATGTGGTTTGTACACACGATCTCTCTCTCTCTCTCTCTCTCTCTCTCTCTCTCTCTCTCTCTCTCTCTCTCTCTCTCTCTCTCTCTCTCTCTCTCTCTCTCTCTCTCTCTCTCTCTCTCTCTCTATCTCTCTCCTTTCATTTCCTTCACACCACCATTTTGGAACGTCTTAGCATTCGTTACGTTCATGTCTCTCATTCTAAACCTTCTCCATTTATCTATCTATCTATTCTTATCTTACTGTGTGTGTACGAGGGATATATGTAATGTATGTATGTCCTGTTATCTGTGTGTGTGTGTGTGTTTGTTTACCTGCCTATCTTGTCATCGTATCTTTCCGTTCTGTTTGTCTGTTATTATCTGTTTGTTTGTTTTGTTGTGGTATCTCTATTTAGTTGTTTGTTTGTATCTGTGTTTATTTGTATCGTCTTCGTATCTTTCTGTTCTGTTTGTGTGTGTGTCTTGTTATCTTCGTACCATATCTATCCGTTCTGTTTGTCTGTTTTTATCTGTATTTATATGTCCGTTTATATGTGTGTGCTTGTTTGGTTTTGTTGTTATCTTTGTATTTGTTTCTGTTAATCTGTCTTTATCTATGTCTGTGTTTGTGCCTCCTTTCTCCTTCTTGTCTTACCCCCCTCAACTCTCGCTACACCATAAGTTTTACATTACATCACTTTCTCCTCTACCACCCCTTCCTTCCTTCCCTTCTATTATTTATTCCCTTCCCTTCCTCTCCTCCCTTCCTTTTCCTTCCCTTCCCTTCCCAAGTTTTTCTCTTCTCTACCCTTCCATTCCCAACTTTCTCCTCTTCCTCCTTCCATTCCAACTTTCTCTTCCTTCCATTCCATTACCAACATTATCTTCCTCCTTCTCTTCCATCCCCAACATTGTCCTCCTCCTTCTCTTTTCCTTCCATTCCCAACTTTATCCTCTCCCTTTTTCTTCCCTTCCTTCCCTTCTTTTACGAGGAGTTCTCGCTCCGACTTGTCATCTCCACAAACAAGTTGACTTTCCCTCGGCCTCACACACACACACACACACACACACACAACACACACACACACACACACACTGGCATTTGCATCACCTTTCATCTTACCTTTGCCATTCTCTCTCTCCATTCATCTTTCCTTCCCCATTCTCTCTCCTTTCCCATTCTCTCACTCTACCCTTTCCCATTCTCATCTCTCTCTCTCTCTCTCTCTCTCTCTCTCTCTCTCTCTCTCTCTCTCTCTCTCTCTCTCTCTCTCTCTCTCTCTCTCTCTCTCTCTCTCTCTCTCTCTCTCTCTCTCTCTCTCTCTCTCATTTTGTGTGTCTGTCTCACCCTCTTCCCTTCCTTTATCTGCTCTTATATCTCTCTTCCCCTCATCTTGTATCTCCCTTTTATCGTCGTCGTCATGCACTTTCTCCTCACCGCTATTGCCTTGTGTGTCTGTGTGTAATGTTGCATAGAGTTGTGTGTGTGTGTGTGTGTGTGTGTTGTATATAGTGTAGAGTTGTATAGTGTTGTGTGTGTGTGTGTGTTGTATATAGTGTAGAGTTGTATAGTGTGTGTGTTTTAAAATGTAGAGTTATATAGTGTGTGTAGAGTGTTGTTTAGTGTGTGTTATATAATGTACAGTTGTATAGTGTGTGTGTGTTATATAATGTTGTATAGTGTGTGTGTGTGTGTGTGTGTGTGTAGGTGTTGCTAGCCATTAACGGTGATTCATACTTGGATTACCGTAATTATCTCTCCTACAAGTGTGTCAATTCAAGTGGAAAGGCAGGTGTTGAGTCGAGTATGTATACCAGAGTTTGTATAAATGATTTATCAGCATATACTATTTTTACTTATATTTCAGTTATAACGAGTTGGGTAATAGGAGGGTGTAAGTGTATAAGTGGTTATCAGCATATACCATTTTTACTTATATTTCAGTTATAACGAGTTGGGTAATACGAGGGTGTAAGTGTATATGTGATTATCAGCATATACTATTTTTTACTTATATTTCAGTTATATACTTATCTTTGGTACCGTATGTGTCTTGATGGGGGAAATTTTGTGTTGGTAAATCTAGAGCAACTGAATTCTCTCCAAACTATTCCAAGCAACAGAACACACCATTATTTATATTTGCTCTTCTGGTTTTGTTTCCTGGCATAGTTTGGAGAAATCAAGGCACTCCAATGTAACAATAAAAGTGAATTACCACCTTAAGTAGATATAGGTACTCCATTTATTAATTAAGGAGTGAACCTCTTTCTTGTAAATTGGATTGCTACAAATTTCTCCAAGCTATATCATGAAACAAGTCAACCTCAATGTTATTCTTAAGACTTTATTTGGAGGATTCATTAGCCCGGTATATATTTTTTCTGGTGATTGAAAAAAAGTTATTGTTCTTTACTACAAGGAGAGAAAAAAAGACATATAAAAGCCCCACACCCATCCAACCTTATATAACAGACCCAGACCTATCCAACCTTCTCTTCCAAGCCAGTAAAATCCGGTTTAGCTGAGCTTCTTCTGGAATTCTAAGAAGTCCGGATAAAACGACCCGAGAGGAAAAGAAATTACCACTAGGATTATTCAAAGACAATCCTTCAGTATTATACTTATGAATTATATAACACTACTACTATTACTACCGTACTACTATTACTACCGTACTACTATTACTACTACTACTACTACTATTACTACTATTACTACTACTACTTCTATTATCACTACTACTACTATCACTACTACTACTATCACTACTACTACTATCACTACTACTACTATCACTACTACTACTACTACTACTACTACTACTACTACTACTACTACTACTACTATACGAACGGAGGAGAGTTAAAGGGAGTTAGTACGTGCATATGTTGTAGGAAGGAGGAAGGAGGATGGTTGGAGGTAGTACCGTAGCAGCAATAAAATCATGGGAGTCCTTGGGCCAACTTAGGTAGCAAGACCCTGACAACCCTTCAAAGAAACTGTTTTTCCATTTTTCTCAAGACATCATGGGATCATTGATGAAGCTAACAAAATTTAAGAATATAAGTGTAGGAATTATAAACAGTAAAGAGTACTGTAGGTACGATATATAAACCATGTAAAGAAGATTACAATTAATCCTCTTGTGGTGACACTTGTAATCATCACAGCCTAATAATTATGACTGTACATTAATCTATAACGAACTCATTTGTAAAGAGCTTAGGAAAGTTGTACCGGTACTGACTTTGTCCTCCCTTTAAGGAATGCTCGTATTATCCCCTTTAAAGAGTATGTGCGTAGGTGTAGGTGGAGGAGGAGGAAGAGGAGGCTGGTGGCAATAGTGAGAAGTGTGTGGTGTGGAAGGGTGGTAGTACCGGCATCACAGTGTTATGTAAGATACCTCAACCTTGGATCACGGTGTCCAAAGAGGAAGAGACATTGAAGTTGTAGGTAATTGTGTAGGCTGTGTATGTATGTATGGAGTTTGGATGGCTATGGATGGAATGTGGTAATAAAATTGATAAAATTAAAGTGGATGGATAAATATATGGTGGATCCTTTCTCTTGGTTGTTGTTGTTGTTGCAAGAATTTTCACCTAACATACATCAAAGTATAGGAAGAGATGTCAACATGGTATTTGGTATACTTGAAGCAGGTAGGTAGTGTGTAAGATTAGACAGGTGAGGTGAAGTGAGGGGGTGGGGGTTGGGTCCTTCTGATAGTGGATTATTATGTAAGAATCTAACGGCTGTCAGTACCTTGATTCAACCCTGGACCAATATATACAAAACAATTATATATACAGTACGTTAGGGAAACAGGGCAAACATATGGATGGAGAGATTGGGTAGATAGATAGATGGATGGATGGGGTTGATGATTGTGTGTGTGTGTTTGTGTCCTTGTATTCGGTGGTGGTGGTGGTGGATGTTATGTAAGAGCCGGCCACCACCAGACTCCTGAACTGAAGGGCGAAAGGACCCTCCCACCGACTGACTCCCCCTCCTGCCCCAAGCCTGCCTACTCCACTCCACGCCCGGTAACAACGTTGCTTCTTGCCAGTTCTCACCACTAGACTTATATTTATATTGTTACTGTCAGCCCGTCTTAGTCGAAATATCCTCATTGATATTGTTCTAGCTCATTGGTTAGTACAGAGTAAGTATATGTGGATGGGGATATAATACGTGTACGGTACTTATTATTAAAGGGTTGAATATCGCCTCATTGGAGCTGTGTTTTTGTGTGTGAGATGTGGGGGGTTGGCTGGCTGACTGGTTGGTTGGTTGGAGGGGTGGATGGAGTGGGAGGGGTTGAGTGGCGTCTGTGAGACTTGCTGCTGCACTGTACTCTACTGGGGTTAACTTTTGTGCCACAGACATACACCCAATACACCCATCCTGATACATACATACATCCTTAGCTTTTATCCATCAGCTGTCATACTTAGTTATAATATTATACGTTATAAGATACCATTTGGTTCTGTTACTTCCCCTTCCTCAATCTCCATAGCATATTCTTACACATTGTTTACATAACCTTATAATATCAGATGCTATGTATATTGGGTTTTTCTCATCATTGTCCTCACTTTTATTATACAGCCACCCTTACGTATTTTTTTCTTGCATTGTAACTTGGTATTTTCATTTGACCTGTTTCGTGAATTTGTCATATGAATTTATTTTCACCCAAAAATGTACTGTAATAACAATGAATCTAATGTGTGATAAGGATTCTTTCTACTTTTTATACATTCTGTCTGGTTAGTGTTTCAGTCTTCACCGGAATAATAGAATATTGCAGTCTCGTCAGTTTTTTTTTTTTTTAATGGATCATTTATTTTCCATTCGTGGTCATATTTATATATTCTATATCAAGAGGTTTCTGTAGTGTATTGTAGTGAGTTGAGATAAACCAGTGTGGGTCAGAGTGCCAGCATAGCCTAACCTAAGCCTACCTACCTTTGCTATCAGTCAATGTACCAACCGGGACATACACACACACACACCTCGAGGTCATCATTCATTATATAACACTTGCCATCCATCCTCCTTTAGATGCCTTGGTAACAACACCGACCTTGGCCATACCCCTTACATGTTTTAGTAGCCTATAGTGTTCCGGGACTAGGCTATGAAGTATGTAGTATTGGAACCGTAAACATTTGAAGGTTTGTGAGCTCTTAAACATACCCAGATAAGACGATTGTCCTCTTGTAACACCAATCATTGTTTGTTTTAGTTTTTATTTCGTAACAGCATAACACTTAACAATTTATTTCTCGTAACTACACAACGAGAACACACACACACTACTAGGCTACAATTGTGCTCATTTAGGCTACCACACCACATCATCCTATCATCATCATCATCATATCGCATAGTTTGGGGTCTTGTATCTCCAGTATACTCATTTTAACACTGGTTAGATATGGACTCATTCAACTTCCTGTCCACACATCTCCTGTCACTTTTTCATACTCTATCAGGCACTCGGTTCATAAATATTAACCTCCTCTCACTTCTCCACGATCCACTTCACTTATTACTGGACTTGTTCACGCCATACCATCCATCCTTTCATTCATAATTTATCCATTGCTCAATCACGTGCTTTCCTTGCCTTCTCACCCACTTCTTTCCCAACAATTTACCTCTCTTATTTACAACTATTACCCCTCATCTATCTTCTACATCACATACAGCTGTCAAATATGCACAGTTCATTCACCAATCACTCCCTACTCATCAGTCCATCCATCCATCCGTTTCTTTTACCCACATCCACACACCCATATCTTGCTCGTCACTCAATTTGGAGAGCTACATAGTCCTCCAAACTAGGCTACACCAGAACACAAACGACCCCTTGTATTACTAATAGGAGACACTGTTTCCTGGATTAGTTTGGTGGTGGAATCAGCAACCCTCTTAATAAAGGACCCTGTGATCATGCATGAGAATTGGAGGCTGCTGATTCCTCCTGACTGCCACGAAACAAGCTCCTTCCATTATAAGAAAATGGTGGTGTATCGTGGCAATAATTGAAGGACTCGTTTATCTCCAACTTTCTAACTTACATCACAATCATGCAGGGTTCCTTAATTATTAATCTCCACAGATGCACCCCAACTCCTCGTTCTTACCACGTCGCACTCTGATATCCCATACTGTTTCGAAGAGCTATTTTTAGTAGTGGTGTGCAGCAGGGAAGGCAAGCGCTTATGGTGTGGTTGGTAGGCTATACAAGCGGTGAGAAGGATGCTGCTGCTTGGGTTAAGGTGTAAGGGGAGGGGGGAGATGATGATGTTGGTGGTGATGTGATGCGAAATTTTGTGATTGTAATGTTGTGGTGTGAGGTGAAAGTTGTGTGTGTGTGTGTGTGTATTTCAAATGATTTTGATTAGCAGGATGATGTGTGACTCCAGTGTTTGTGTTATGTAGTACTATTATGTGAGATGTCATAGCCTATTGGTCGTGTGTGCGGCGTGTATGTATATATGTTTGCATGTAATGTAATGCCGTGTCATATTGGCCGCGTGTGTGTATGTGTGTGTAAGTGGTGTCATATTGGCTGTGTGTGTGTAAGCTGGGATGAGGGCCAACCAGGTGCCAAGTGCACTGGCGTACTGGCCCTCGGCACACACTAGACACTATTTGTGGCACCATCCTCCTCCTCCTCTTCTTCCTTGCCTTCCACGTACACTTCACGACGAGAGAGAGAGAGAGAGAGAGAGAGAGAGAGAGAGAGAGAGAGAGAGAGAGATGGGTGAAAGTGTGCTCAGGAGTAGAACAATCACAGCTCATTTATAGACCGAGAGAGACAGAGAGATGAATAAGTTAGGGATAGGTACACAGGGTGAGAGTCTGTGGAATATAGATAGATATACAGACACACAGCAACACACACACACGACTAAGGTAGACGGATCAAGTGGGCAACCAAGAATATTTTGAGGTTAGACGGCCAAATTATCTGAGGGAACGAGGTAAATATGTGTGGCAGACAAAAAGTATGAAGGAACGAAAGAAAGGATAGAAAAAGAGGAAATATATATATGCTGTTGTTTTTCCAGCCTTTGTATTAAGAGTGAGACAGACAGACAAACAGACAGAAAGTATAAACGAATGAAGTAATGGAAAGAAAAAGAGGTGAAAGTTTATTGTTGTTTATTTAAGAATGTATGAGACAAAGAGAAAGTATAAACGGATGAAAGAAAGGATAGAAAAAAGGAGAAAAGTATGTTGTTTATTTAAGAGTGTGTGACAAACAAACAGACAGATAGAAAGAAAATATAGGCGAATGAAAGAAAGAATAGAAAAAAAGGGAGAAAGCATGTTAATTTTATTCAACCTCATCTCAGTATTAAGATGTTAGTATGTGTGTGTATGTATTTATTTATTTAGCTCAGTGTTTCTAGCAAGTTGTGTCATCGGTATGCATGTGGATTTATTTATGTATTTATTTAGGCAGCCTCCACTCACCACACCCTTTTTCCCTCTCCATATTAGAAAGCTATATACAGTAGTGTTGTTATTGTTGTTATGTACAGTAATGTAGCTATGTATAGCTAATGACAGTATATGTGTTATGTATCTTAATGTTGATTTTTTTTTTCCTGCTTCATCTCTATCTTTTATTTTCATATTTTTTATCTCCTGTCTTTGCCTGTCTGTTTTTCTTAGATTTATATTTTTGTTATTTTTTCCCTGCTCCATCTGTTTTTTCTTTATATTCATTTCATAATCTTTTCTGGTCTCTGTTTTTCTGTCTTTTCTTAGATTTATATATATGTAGTTTTTCCTTGCTTTATCTCCATTTCTTTATCTCTTCTGGTCTCGGTCTGTCTGTCAGTCTGTTGTGTTTCCTCTTCGATTTGTTCCTCCTCCTCGTCGCTCCTTCTGCTCGTCTCATATCCCCAGCGTTTTAGTTTTGCCTTATTCTCTCGTGTCGACGTATCCTAGTACTGTATAAAGAAACTTAACTGGCAAGGAATGAACACTATATCCATCGTAGTTGCACCTGTTTATATAATAATGCATGTATATTATTAGCCATGGGATAATGTATGAATGTGTGTGCATGTGTGCGTATGGTTGTGTTTGCACAGGTGTATGTAATGAAATGATAAGGCAGGTATGTAATAGGATGTACGTATATCATTGCATTGTGATAACATGACACTTGACTTCTGTACCGTGCATGATTGGAGGTGCGTGTAATGCGTGCTTGTTGTCAATTTATTCACATGTGCTTGGCTACGGTACCTGTGCTGTGTGTGTGTGTGTGTGTGTGTGTTGTTACTTTATTCAGTTGTATGCTTATGCTACTTGGCTACGGAACCTCTGCTGTGTGTGTGTGTGTTGTCATTTTTGTCAGTTGTACTTGGCTACTGTACCTATGTTGTGTGTTTGTTTGTGTGTGTTGTCACTTATTTAGTCGTGACCTTGAATCTTGAGAGGTGTCAAGTGTGCCTTTGCTATTGATGTAAGAAGGCAGTAGGTACGGTATAATATATGTGTGTGTGTGTTTGTGTTCTCTCTATCATATAATTATATTCGGACCTTATAGTCACTCTTGTTTCATATTCTTCATCTGACACATATCAACACAACACTAGACTAAGGTACATTTACGAATACTTTAAAGAGATTATTATTAATACAATGACACCAAAATATGTACTGTTACCAAGCTTAGATGAGAGGGAACGCAAGGAGTAGGCAAGGTAAGTACAGTACAGTAATGGGAACAGACATGACAGGTGGTGGTTAAAATCGATTCCCGCCACAGTACTGTACAGGGAACACACAGGTACAGTGGGCCACAGGAATTCTTACACACAGGGTTATATGGAGAGAGAGGTTTATTATTTTGAAAGTACTCCAATGTTTACCACTGGAATTTTTGCACACAGACTATGTTTCTGAAAGTACTGCAATAAACGTTTTACCTTAGGAATTCTTACACACAGGCTATATAAAAAGAGAGGCTATCTATTATTCTGAAAGTACTGCAATGAATTATTTATCACTTCTTACAAAGGCTATACTGTATTATATGGAAAGAGAGGCTCTTTTTTTTTTAATACGGTACTGCAATAAATGATTAGTTTGGAGGAATCACTTGCTCCAGATTTACCTGCACTGTACTGTCTATTAAAATAATGTTAAAATCCACAATACAAAATATATAAATGCAAATTATTTTTTTTACTTTTTTTTTTTTTTTTTTTTTTTGTATTATTTTTTATTTATTGTATTATTTTTATTTATTGTATTATTTTTATTTATTTAATTTGTTTATTTATTTATTTATTGAAATGACTCATTAAGATAAGGCTCATCTTTACCACCCCTGAATCTCACCCCAGTGTTATCTTATCTTAACAGGCTTGACTCCTTACATAATTATTATAAGATTATCGGTGTCGCTGTTAAGAATTAATTAATTATACCGGTATATGAACATTTTTTTTTTCAGCCATCGATTTGAGATTTTTTACTACCAATATTATTTAATTTTTACTTTAATTTTTACTGTTGGGTGATCAATGTTATACACTACATGACACACTCTCTATGTGTGTTAATTTTTCTCTCATTTATTGAATTTGCGTCACATAAATATTTCTCTTATCATCTATTCATTATTATCATCATTAGTATTATTATCTCGTGTGTTCGGTGAGGGGATCTGTGTAGTAGCCTCGTGACCCGTCGTCCAGTAAGAGTGCCTACATAATATTATATACAGTGAAGTCCTTTCCCCCTCATCCCCCCTCCTCCTCCCCCAAGCCACGAGTTTCTGAGAAGTTATGAATGGAACTGTACATGTAAAAATAAAAAGAGGGGGAAGGGGGGAGGAGGATCATGGCACTGTGGTTGGCTTCAGTTAGTTGGGATTGATTGTATATTTGTGTGTGTGTGTGAGAGAGAGAGAGTGTGTGTGTGTGTGTGTGTGTGCGTGTGTGTGTGTTGGGATTGATTGTGTGTGTGTGTGAGAGTGAGTGTGTGTGTGTTGGGATCGGTGAGAGAGAGAGAGAGTTGGGATTGGTATTATATTTGTGTGAGATAGTGAGTTGGGTTTGGTAGTATATTTGTGTGTGTGTGTGTGTGAGAGAGAGAGAGAGAGAGAGAGAGAGAGAGAGAGAGAGAGAGAGAGAGATAGATAGAGAGATTACAGGGTGTAGGTAGTGTGGGGAGAGGAGGAGGAGGAGGAGGAGTGTGTGTTGTGATATTGGTGGTGGTGGTGGTGGGAAAAACAAGTGCCAAGTAGTGGGGGGCAGGGGGTGAAAAGGGGAAAGGGTATAAGGGAAGGAGATATTAAAGGTGAACATTACACTTACCTTCCCTTCCCTCTACACACACACACACACACACACACACTCAGTGAATAAACCTTTTTGGTGGACGAAAGGGTACAATGACAGACAGTAAAAAAAATAATTGATGTAACTGTTAAAGAGGAAGGAATGATTAATTAAGAAGATATAATGAGGACAGGATTGAACGTTATGTAGGAGAGAGAGAGAGAGAGAGAGAGAGAGAGAGAGAGAGAGAGAGAGAGAGAGAGAGAATGTGTGCTGAGGCCTAAGGGAGGAAGAATCTCCATAGGAAGTAATGTATAGTGGAGAGTGGGAGAGCAGAGGCTATATAGTACCATGCCTTGCCCCCGAGATGTTAGTATTGTATGTAGGCTTTGTGTGAGAGAGAGAGGGAGAGAGGGAGAGAGAGAGATGTGGGGTTCAGGAGTAGAATAATACAGCTCATTGATAAGCCTGAGAGAGAGAGAGATATGTGGGGTTCATGAGTAGAATAATAAACCTCATTGATAAACCCAGAGAGAGAGAGAGAGAGAGAGAGAGAGAGAGATGTGGGGTTCAGGAGTAGAATAATACACCTCATTGATAAACACACACAGAGAGAGAGAGAGAGAGAGAGAGAGAGAGAGAGAGAGAGAGAGAGATAAGGGGAGGGGATTAAGTAGGGACAGGCAGAGTGACTGGTGAGGAGAACAGTGGTGGGGAGAAGCTATATAGCGTGTGTAAAACAGAAGATGTTTGTTTACTAGAGAGACAGACAGAGAGAATATAATCGAGTAGAAACCAATACTCAAAAACACAAGGAAATACAGGGATAGAAAAAGTAAATAATATCAGTCAAGAGTGGAGGGAGATACAGAAAAAGAACGATAAGAGGGAGTAGACAGCTAGGGACAGAACAAATTATTATTGCCCAAAAGGAAATTGAAAAAAAATATTAAAATTGAACTATACTGAAAGTGAGAAAGGAGATTATATTGGACAAATGTAGGCTATACAGTACTAGGAAAGGAATGACTGAATCTGTATAGAAAGGGGAACTATATGTATGGAAAAGGAAAGAACTGTCTGTCTGTCTGTCTGGTCTGTACCGGGTATAGGCCTAGTTATGTTGTTTGTTGGCTCATGGCTGCTGGCACAAGAGTAGGTAAAGTAGGCTGTGTGGCGTTGGGGGTGGGAGTATCAGAGAAGGGTGGATGAAGATGGGGGGGGGGGGGGTAGTTATATAGTCGGGGAGGGGTCTTAAGTGGGGAGATACATTGTTGGTAAATCAGGACAAACTAGTCTAAGCAACATTATATTTGTTAATATGGTTCTGTTTCCATGCATACTTTGGAGGAATCAAGGCGCTCCAATATAGGCTACCAAAAGGGTATTCTCCCCTTACGATTGGGTTGTACAGTAGGCAGAGAGAGAGAGAGAGAGAGAGAGAGAGAGAGATAGAGATTATGTATCATTTCCTACTAATTGATGGAGAGGGGAAGAAGAATGGGAAGGGATTGAGCAAGGAGAAGGGGAACTGACAAAGAATGGATGGAAATGTAAACAGAAGAGAAAGTGAAGGGAGTGGGGACTGAGAAAGAGAAGCAAGGATGGTGGGGATAGTGTATGAGAGAGGGAGTGGGGAGGGGTTGCAGGGTAAGAGAAGGGAAGGAGGGGAAAGAGGAGCAACGGGAGTGGGCATGGTGTATGAGAGAGGGAGTGGGAGGGGAGGGGGTGATCCGAGAATTTTATTACTCTGTATGAAGCCAGAACATTCACCTCTCTTCGCTCTCTTCTCTCTCTTCTATTATACACTAATTTACAACGAGTGTCAAGATTTATTGTGAAGATGTATTTTGTAGGGGAGAAAAAATTATAATAGTCTCATTCGGGATGTTGTTGTTTATGTGTGTGTTTTGGAGGGATGAAATCAACTGGGTCACCGCCATACTGCCCTACTGGTAAGATGACACCCAACACCACCACTACCACCACTATCACCACCTGCCTCAGTCCACAGACTCCACCAGCACCACCCACTACATACATTACATACCTCAGTCCCTTCACACAACACTACCAGTCTACCAATCACTCCTATTCCACTCTACTCCACACCAACACTAGTCCACACATCACTCTTACTCCACACCAACACTAGTCCACACTACAATCCTCCGTACTCCTTCAAACACTTTTATTACGACTCTTATTTTAATTCATTACTCCAAACTACTTACTTCCTCACTTCTTTCTCCCGACATCATCACTCCAAGCAAACCAGTTATTTCCTTGCTTCTCACTCTTCCCGTCACTCCAAAATTCCACCCACTCACTCATTCCAACACCACTCACCACTCACTCATTCCAACACTACTTTCACCACCCACTCACTCAATTCCAACACAACACTCACTCAATTCCAACACTACTTTCACCACTCACTCAACCAACATTCCTAGCCTACTCTCACCACCCACTCAAACCAACATTCCTAGCCTACTCTCACCATAGCCTACACACACTCTCATTTACATACTCCAGTATCCCATTCCAACACCATTTCATTCCACCACCACCACCACCACCACCAGCTCTGAACTCCATCACCCCTCCTACTCCATCACCCCTCCTACACCACACCATGTCTGCCTGAACTCATTCCCTCCTCAACGACTTCCTGTGTACCCCCTCACCCCCACCCCTCCTTTCCCACCACCCCAAGCCCAAACATCAGCAACGGCATTAGTAGTAGTAATAGTGGCAATGACCTCAGACATTCTTTTGATAGGGATATTAATAATCATGACATTTAATTACTTTTATAAACTCTAGTGGGTCTCCTTATCGTAGAGACACACACACATAACACGACGCCTCACCCCTAACATCAGCTCTTCTTATCGTCCACCACACACACACATACACGCACACACAGCACATCACGATGCCTCACCCCTCACGTCACGCCCACACACAATCACACATCTACTGTACACTTTGCTTTACGTTGTCTCTCCCCATTTTCCTTCATTTCACACCCTGCTTTGACCTCGCTCCACCCCACCCAACTCCCACCCACACCCTACCTACTTCCTCACTAGGCTCACTTCACACACACACACACACACACACACACACATCACCTTCCTTGCACCCCACTTCTCTTTCCAACACTTCACAAACTTGTCTTCCCCAACTCCATTGACACCACTCACCCTCTCCTCACACACACACACACACACACACACACACACACACACACACACCACCCTTCTTACCACGTGTCATTACTTCCACATCATCATAACTGTTGTCACTCCACACCACACACGCACTGTCATGTCCTTCATATATCCGGACCGACACACCTTGTAACTCAATTATGTCATAAGATTAGGCTACTGTGATGTTTTGATTTCCAAGCAAGTCTACCCTGTATTAGTTTATAATGTATGAATGTTAATATAATTCACACTTGTATTCAACTTCGTTTCTTGACGTAGATGTACGATAAAGTTTGTAAGTGGCGTCAGTGTAGGATATATAGTTCCTGTGGTTAGTTGTCATTTGATCCTCTATTAGTCTATAGTCACTATACAATCGATCCTCTATACATATTTGTGTTTGGTCCGGTTCCCTGGCGACTGGAGTGACTGACTGACTAAGTAACTGGTTTGAGAACTGGCACACTTCTTCCAGTTTCAGCCTCCTTCCTACATGACCGGACTAACAGGATATAATGACAACAACAACAACCAAGGCCCTGTAACTGGCTGGCTGGCTGGTTGGCTGTAAACTTATCCTGTCGCTCCACCAGTTATCCTCACTTGTAGCCCTGGAAAGTTACCTGCTGGCGTCTGTCTGCCTAACTGGAAATGGAACGAGAGAGTGTGTGTGTTGTTGTCGTTGGTGATGGTGGTCGGGGAGGGGAGGGGGCGAGAGGTGAAGGGTGAGGGAGAGGACGAACATAAATAGTGGAGAACGAAAGAGAAAAGATGCAGAGAACAAGGTGATGATATTAAAAATGATAGAATGGGTGTGAGGACGAATTAAGAGAGAAAAATATAGGGTAGAGAGAAACAGGGACGAACAGATATTGTTTTGGAAAACGAAAGGGATAAGATCAAAAGAAAAGGTAGAATAGAATGAAAGAAAAAGTGTAGGGACCAAATATGAAAGAAACAGGGTGGAAAGAGGCAGAGGGAAAAACAAATGGACCAATAAAAATACAGAAGAAGAATAAACTGAAAAAATTACATGGAGATTCAGACGGAGAAAAAAAAGTGAGCAAATACTTTATACGGTGTTAGCAAAATAGTCTGGTGTGGGTTTTATATTATATCTATACAGGAAATTACTATATGTACTGTACTAGGCGTGGGGTGGTGGTGGTGGTGTTGGTGGTTTGGTGTGGGTTATATAACGTAAACTTTCTAGGGGTGGATGTGAAAGTGGTCCAGTTGTCAGTAGGCTATACGAGTTATTAGGCTGTACAGTAGTTTGTTGGGTTACTAGGGGGCCCTATGGCAGTGAAATTGTTACAATAGTTATAGTTGGTTAGTTAGGCTACCTATGTGTATGGCTCTCTGAGTGTACGGTATATAATTATTAGGCATGGAAGTGGTTTATAATTATTAGGATTAGGTGTGTGTGTGTGTTATTAGGATGAGGTGTGTGTATGTTATTAGGATGATGTGTGTGTGTTAATCAAGACTACAAGGGGTCATCGTGGTGGTAGTCATCGTCATAGTCTAACCTATGATATTTCGTAATACCTACGCCCACACTAAGATCACTGAGCCACGTAAAACTAGACTCCGTTTCCCATTAATTTACACACACACTCACACACAGAGAGGAATACGTGTCTATGTATACGTGTACCAAGTAATTCCTGTGCAAGTGTGTAATCAAAATATTAACGAGTAAGCACAAATTTAATGTATATGTTTGTGCATTAATGATTCAGCAAAAGTTTAAGCAGCCTGTTGATGTAGAAGATCTCGCACCTGTTGAATGATACCCTGCGCAGTTATGTTACAAGTTCATGTGCTGTAGTAGGCAAACTGGTATGAATGGCGAGCTGCAATTAAGAGTGAGGGTCTAAAAGGTGGCAAGAGGAGTGCATGTAAACTAAGGCAAGCAATAAAAACAAAACAAAAATAAAAGAGGTTAACATGGACTTGGTGGAGAAGTTATGATGATAATGATAATGGGAGGGAAGGGCAGCCCAGGAGAATGCATGAAGTTGTGAGATAAAAGTTGTGAGGTATATTTAGACGTGTGGAATTAACAAACTGGTGTGAGAATAATGGGAGTGAGAGAGGAACGAGCCTTTGGTGAAAGACACGGAGGTTTGTTCACAGAATTTAATAAGGGTAGAAGTCCAGTGTTGGTAAGTCTGGAGCAACCGAATCTTCCAAACTATTCCAAGCAACAGAAGACTTAATATTTTTTGTTCATCTGGTGGTCCTGTTTTCTGGCATACTTGGTGAAGGAATCAGGGCACTGCAATGTAAACAAAAACGAACACCTTTTGGGATGTAGGTATGCGTGTGTGTTTTCAAGTGAATAGATACACGAATTAATCTGATTGGTTGGCACAAGTGAATATATAGACAAATTATTCTGATTGGTTGGCACAAGTGAATTATATAAACTAATTATTCTGATTGGTTGGCACAAGTGATTATATAAACGAATTAATCTGCATGGTTAGCACACATTTCAGTATAAGATAAGATTTATGTGTTCACTCAACCCCCTCCCCCCATCCTGAACGAACACTTGCATTAGTCAGAGCCCAACTCCACTTCACTCCCACTTCAGGATCTCCATATATTATTCCTTTATCCTTCTAGCATCCATCCCTCGGCACTTGTATACCTCCCTGGTCCTCCCCCCACCACACACACACACACACAACCCTGCGTCCACCACATCCACTATTATTGCCTACTACCCACCTATCTACTCCATTACCTTTCATCTACTACTTCCACATTTCCTTCTTAAACAAACCCGTTACCAGTCCTCAGTCACCTCCACCTACTCCACTACCCTTCTGCCCTACAGTACTACATCCACCACTTCCACAGTAACCCTCTGACCTCCTTCCTTCTCACTCACTCCACTCTACTGTTACCAACTTAGCTATCTGGGGTGTACTCTAATTATTATTATTCCCTGCACCTGCCAACCTCCTGTCCCTTTTGTAAACATACATGCCACCATCCCCTACCTTTTAATCAGGAGTAGGGAGGGAAGTTTCCATGTGTATGTGTGTGAGAGAGAGAGAGAGAGATTGATATTAGTCGCCGCAAGAGCGAGGTCATAGCGCCAGTAAAAAGTAATAGAAAGGTGAGACAGCAAGCAGAGAATGAGAGAGAGATTAATTAATTGATTGATTAATTGATTGATTTAGCATAATTTGTATTAGGGGTGAATATCGTGGATTAATATGGTGTCAAGTCTATAAGCCTAGGTGGATCAAGGAGGAGGAGGTGTTGTTGTGAGGGTGGAGGTCAACAAGCCTCGCACAGAGACAGGGAAGACCGTCATAATAGGATTCATCACCATTATTGTCTCGCCTCGCCTGCCTGCCTGTCTCACCCTGGTATTTCCTCATTCCACACACACGTCTGTCTGTATGTATGTTTGTCCCTCCTCCCTCCTGTGCTTGTTTGTCTGTATGTTTGTCCCTCTTCCCTGTGTCAGTCTGTCTGTATGTATGTCCCTCCTCCCTGTGCTTGTCTGTTTGTATGTATGCATGTCCCTCCTTTATGTGCTTTTCACCGTGTCTACACTATAGTAACTGTTACGTAATATAAAACCAAATGTAGTGACCTCGTGGATAACAATTGTGGGGGGGAGTGGAGAGGAGAGACCTTGTATGTACGGTATGTATGTATGTATGTACGGTATGTATGTATGTAGTAGTAGGTTAGGTGTAGGCTTATCAGAGGCAGCTGTGACATATGTTAAAGGAGTACTTAGCTCATTATTATCGGGTTACTAGGTAAGATAATCAGTCATTCGTGTATAGTCTAGGTTAGGTCGCCAGCCACTTTATTAGGCCTAACGGGAGAACATTTTTTTTTGGTAAATGTTAAAGCTCTTGATTCCTCCAAACTATGCCAGGAAACAGACGACTCTAATGTTTGTTACCCTAATGGGGGATTTGTTTCGCAGCATTCGGTAGCTCAAAAAAAAATAAAAAAAATCTGCCTTTCATAAATAGGCTATCATCCCTCTTCACCACCCAGCCAGTTATTTCTCTCTTCTCTGGTCCCATATCGTATGCGGTCATTCACTACCTTCATCTTAATCATTCTACTTGACCCTCTCATTCACCTGGTCACAACACTATCTATCTACTATATCAGTATAATAATATCACCCGTATTCATAGTCCACCACCATCACCTTCACTTTCTGTTTGACCCCTCTTCATCTAGTCACTTTTACGTAATCCCTCGTGTTCACAGTTCACCTTCACTCTCTACTTGAACCCCTTATTACCCAATCACGTTACTCTCTCCTTCAGATTCAGAGACCACCTTCACTTTCTACTTAAACCCCACAATCAAATTAGGCTACTCTCCCTCATGATCACTTTCTTTTTTAACCTCTTACCCAATCACGTTACTGTCCCTCGTGTTCAATGTTCACCCACCACCTTCACTTTTGTTTTATCCCATCACTCAGTCGTGCCTGTATGTCCGAGTTCGACTGTATAACCTCATATACGAACACTGCAATAAAATATAGGCTGTGCAACAAGTGAATCCAGAATATGCAAGGAAGCCATGTGTGTGCGTGTGTCTGTGTGCAAGCAAGTAACCAATATGGCTCGATCCCAGATACTTCACAACATGCATTTTATCAACTCCCCTGTGTCCCTCCCTTCTTCCCTCTCCACTCTTGAGATTGTGAGTTTAATTAAGGTGCCTGTTACATAACCAGCAAAATACTGTACACACGACTGGTCCCTCCAAGCTGTGTCACAAAATAAATGAGGCTGAACGTGACTAAGAAAGAGGAGGTTCCCAAGGTCTTGTAGGAAGGACACATGTTTGTATTATGACTAGATAACAGCTCGTATTATGTAACACACACACACACACTTACACATACATAATAAAGACGATATAGGGCATACTTAACGCTTTATTCACTTTTATATTGGACAGACAGACAAGACAAAACAAAAAAAAAAACAGACAGGCAGACGAATACTAATAGGATAGTGAGACTAACCACTTGTTGCTGACATTAGGTTCTCTCCCCTCACACCTACCCACCATGCACACACACACACACACAAATAGATTACTGCAATATAATTTATGGGTGTTTCGTATTCCTTTACCCCATCATTATACTGTAATGTACAAGTTGCCAGCACTTATAAATAAAAGGTATAGGAAAAGAGGACTGACAATACTCATTTATAATTTTAGATGATGACAACTAGCCTAACTGAACATTCCCTCTCCTTGTTAGATTTATACGTTTGATGATGCGAGTGATATGGTTACATTGTTATCTCCTCTTTTCGGGCCATTCTGTCCTTCACCTTACGTCTCTTATCTCTCCCATTCACCCCAACCAACCCTTGATCACCATAACCTTTCACCTCTGTTCCACATCAGTTAACTAACCCACGTGTCAACCCTGCACTGTAACCTTTCCCCTAAACTGTTCCCCATACTCTCTTTGTCCTGATATTCATTTTTATCCTTTCTCTTTACACCTTATCCAATTACCATGCCATACCCATTAATTACCTTGCCATATCCGTGTACAGTATACCTTACCCTTTGAGGTAGCTATGATTTGACTTTCGTGTGTGTGTGTGTGTGTGTTTGGAACTAGTTTGTCAGCATGTTTACTTGGGCTTCAATTTGTTACTTTTACAGGTCTATATAGAACTTAATATGGAAGTGACAGTTTCATTATTTATATGAAATCTGTTGTATATAATTTTGTGGGTAACATCGAGTAGGTTCCTTGTGCTTATAAGCATTAACTAACACATTTCTTGTTGGACAGAATGATGCAGTTTCTGTATTTTATAATCACCTCCAGAACGATTTACTTCAGCATACAAAGCTTAAAACTCCATAGCTATAAACTGAATCGATTCCTTCATTCCAGATGAGATCGAAGATGACCTGGTGGACGTCAAGAACATAAAGGTGGCGGTGAACGGGACCCATCGTATGCAGTCTGGCAGCGGCAATGGCAACGGCGGTGTCAGCAGTGGCAGCGAAGGAAGTGGTTTGGTGGCCAAGGTGGTGTTCCTGGTGCTGCTGGTGGCACTGTCAGCGGTGGTGGCACTCATACTGGTAGAGCTGCGAGGCAAGAAGGGTAGGGCATGCCGTGTGACCTTATTAATACAGTAACCTCTTAACGGTTTTATGAGCCACGTTCCCAGTCGAAATCCCCAGGACTTAACGGGTGATTCTATCCTCCTTGGCAAATGTCCACATCACAGTACTGAAGTAATTCTAGGTTTTTGTTGAGTTAATATACTGTACTGTATATGATTATGTGTGTGACTGACTGTAATTATTCAGAGTCTTATACTAAGCTGTGTTAATACCGTAGTTATGCAATCTTTATGTTATAATGTAATGCAGTAAATAATACTCGTACAGTATACATATATGGATGACTTCTGTCTTTTCTGTATAATACTTTCACTTCTGATTAATAATTTACAATAATTATGACTTAAAAACTAAAGCTTCTATAGTACAGTATTACTGTAGTTAATTTTGTGTGTGACTTAGAATTGTTTTCATGTTGTTACTGAATGTTGTGTTAATAATAGTTGTGCTTTTTATTGATGTAACACGTACGTACTACCTCTTAACTAATTGTACTTCTTATGTAATTATAGTCTTTATGTCATCCAGAGGTTACAATGATTTGACTCAGTAGCCCCACCAATTTACCCTCAAAATAATCTCCCATTAAATTTGAATACACAATTATCTCATACATTCCTTTGTTTACAGCTGGACTACAAGAGACTATACCAGTGGTGCCTGAACCTGTGGTGGAGATGCCAGACGAACCACCCATGCCTGAAGAACCTCCAGCGGTCAGTGTCCCAGAAGTTTTTAGTACCCTTATTTATTTCCTAGTTTTGTCTGCTGTATGTCCAAGCCAGTTGTCATTTTATTTATATTTGCCTTTTATACTGTTCTATCTTCATTCTTGTCTTCCTTTGGTAATTGTTGTCTGTATACACATAAAACATTTAGACTAGTATTGATTTTCTTAGTCGAAGGATATCATTCGTGTATTTGAATCCATGGTGCCAAGGCTGATCATGTCGTTAATCACTTAATCATTTTGAGGTGGATTGAGTGAAATTACAAAGTTGCACTACCACGATACATCAACACTCCATCCCTCTGCCTAAAGATTTTGAACATGAGTTACCATAAAACTTAACAATTTAGGTGAGTGTCAAAATACTCATTCCCGTTGCATCAAGAAATCAGAAAATTTTTAATCGAGCATTACTACTTCTTCCTTTAGGCAACAGAGGAGAGTCTCCCTGCTCCCCCTCCTGCCCCACCGATCCTACAGGAGGCCGATGCAGAAGAATTTGAGCCCTTGGAAGCCACCCCACCCCTAGAGGACTACATCAAGGTTGTACCCGAGGTTGTGGAGGAGGTTGTGGAAGAGGTTGTGGAGGAGCCTGTAGAGGAGGTTGTGGAGGAGCCTGTAGAGGTGAAGGATGAGGCAAAAGTCGAGGCACCGGCACCTGTGGTGGAGGAGGCTGAAGAAGTTCCTGAAGTGGCTGAAGAAGTTCCTGAAGTTGTTGAGGAAGTTGTCGAAACGCCTCAAGTTGTCGAAATTGTTGAGGAAGTTGAGGCACCATTAGAGGAAGAGGAAGCTGTTGAGGTAGAAGAGGAGGTAGTTGATGCTCCCACAGAAGAAGAGGTGGTGGAGGTAGTGGTGGAGGAGACACCCATTGTTGAGGTTGTGAACGTGGTGGAAGAGGAGGTGATACCTGTAGAAGTAGTTGTGGAAGAAGAAGTGCCAGTGGTGGAGGTGGTTGAGATTGTAGAAGTTCCTGCACCTGCTGAGGAGGTGGAGGAAGCAGCACCGGCAGAAGAAATTGCTACTCCTGCTGAAGAAGAAGCTGCTGCACCTGTAGAAGATGATGTACAGGAAGAGACTGCATCTTCTACTGAAGAAGAGGAGGAAGTCGCTCCAGCTGAGGAAGAGGTTGCTGCTCCAATTGTAGAGGAACCAGAGGTTGAAGAGGAACAAAAGGAAGTTGAAGAGGAAGCAGAGGACGAGGAAGAGGATGATGATGAGGAGGAAGAAGATAAGAAACCCATTGTAGCAGATAGTAATGAAGAGGATGAGGATGAGGAGGACTGGTCTCAGTATGGGAAGGAGGGTTCCAATAAAGCTCTGACTGAAGCATACCTGGGAGTGGAAAGCTTGGCCTCAGAGATATTGACTATTGACCCCAACAACCCCATGGTGGCCCAGCTGACCCCACACCTGTCTGGCGTGCTGCGGGCCATGGAGGAGGGACAGACGGAGGGGCTACTCGACACACTCAAACACATCGAGGTCATCTTGGAAGACGTCAAGAAGCGCCTCGATGAGAAACTGGTGAGCGAGTGAAGAGGTTTTTGTTTCTCTTATTATCTAGTTATTATTCTGCCTATCCAGCCATCTTTTTACATGTGCAGTACAGGTCTCTTTCAAACTCAGTCATAATTTCTATTCTCATATTTCTCTCTCTTTGTTCTCTATATGTTTCAACCAGCAGAAGAGATTCAAGAGACCAGATAAATACTTTATCAAAAAGTTATCTTCCAGAGGTAGTCAATTATTACATAACTTATACATTTAAATTACAGACAAATAGTGTAGCATACTATTAACTACAGTCACCAGCTTTTGATAGTGTATTGGAGTGGGATGTGTATGAATCTGATTTAAACAAACAAATCAAAGAGATTATAACATGAATGAATTAACAAGTTAATACTGTATGTTCATTTGTTCCCAGTAAATATTGTAATCTGTTTACTCTTGATACAGATATATATATATATATATATAGTTTCTCTTGCTTCAGAGGCATGACTGTTCTGAGCCTAAACTAAGGACATGGATGGATGCTTACTTTCAGTGAGGGGTTTATATATCATTTACATTTATTACATTTTCCCCACTCAGCTATCATTCATTGCATGATTTATAATGAACTCAATTTTAGGTTAGTATGATACAAACTCCCCATGTACCCAGTTCTAGTGCTGTGCTGGGAGGGAGTGTGAAATTATTATGTAATGGGAAGTTTTGCTAAATTTGTGAGTACAGTAAAATCCTTTCTCAATGTTTAATTGAAAAAAATCTTAATTATGCAGTATTCTTTCATTAGGTATTTTTGTAGAAGAGTGTAGATTTTTACTGCTAGGATATAAAGTCATGGTCAATAATATTCATCCAAATTGGGGTGACTCGTGTAAAAGTTTCCTAGTTTTTCCTTTGTTCGTTAACCGAGGAATTATCCAATAAATTTATTTCAATCAGATACTAACTGCAGTATTCAAAAAAATAAATCATATAAGAACATAAAGCATTAGACAGTAATTTGTTTGAAATATTGTATCCATATGTGGATGGGATTATTTTTGACCTCGACTATACTGTACAGTCAACCACATAAGTTGGTAGTACTGTACTCCACTACCAATCTCGTATGACTCTTAACTTGTAATCATGCTAGTATATATTTCTATGGTGATGGAGCTACTCTTGATTTTATCCCTGGTAATAATGTCACTTATCACTTTTTTTTACTTGTATCAGTATAGGTAGAGGTATGATCTGGGTTTTTGAAGGAATTAAGATATGGAATGTTATGGGTTTTGGTGGTGGAGGTATGTCACAAGGACTCCTTTTGTATCATGTAAAGCAAACAAAAGTTAAGGCCATAACTAAATAATGGGTTAATTTTGAATGTTACTAATATCAACTAATCAAATCATTTATACACTATGCAATTTAATCTTCATATTTACAGATAATATTTCCTGTCAGTTTGTTGTATACTTTGTAACATACTAATTTATCTTTCATTAACAACAATTTCCCTTCAGAAATTTTTTCAGATATAGTATCATAAATCAAACATTTATTTATCTGCGCATTTTAACACTATCTCGTATGTTGAACCCCCTGACCAATAATATTTCCACAGCAGGTTATGGAAAATGAAAATGAACCCTTATCACAACTTTGGGTTGCCTGTTTGCATGGCAATGTTTTTTCAGAGTTGAGGCTGTTTGCATGGATATGGTATTATACAGAATGGATATTTTATAATGTTTGGCATGTTGGAGCTTTTGGGAAAGCTATAATGTTTTTAGTGTTTTACCATTATCCTTCTATTTATTTGTTTGAGGGGTAAACCGTGCTTGTTTATAGGGGGACATACACTAAAAAAATAGTTTTCTTCAGTGTCAGTGGTGTTCCTTCAACCAGATATATATATGCCTGTAGGATGGAACTGTAGATTGTTTATATTTTGCATGGATGCTTTAATGTGTTGGTCTCTTTATTTTGCTTTACCCGAGACTTTCATTTATCATGGGTTTCAGAAAGTTTACTGTGTGTGTCTTTATGTATGTTTAAAATCGAAACTCGTGTCAACTACCACCAGATTTCAGTTCAGTCATGTCATGTGGTTAATGGTAGAGGACTTCTATACTTTTCATTATGCAAAAGAACTTTAGTGGGAATTCAAGGTGCTTATTGGGATCCATAGATGTGTGTGTGTGTGGCAGGCGTGCATAATGAAAAGCATACCAGACGCAAGACAACAATGACATCTGGGGACTGTTGACATTTATTCAAACTTAAGTTAGGCTGAGCATTGCATACATCATCCAAGCCTGACGACATCATGTGGTAGTGTAGCCATTATGACGCTTATGTTTACAGTCTTAGTCTCCTGTAGGTTTAAGTCCAGTGTCAGTCAGTGATATCTCTACTTCAATAATATTCCATTTTTTTCATGTCTTGTCCTGTGATAATGATATGTTTACAGATTTTGACCCTTGGTTAGTCACTGATGTCTCTCCTTCAATAGTATTCCACTTTTTTTTTCATGTTATAATTATATGTTTACAGATTTTGATCGTAGGTTAGCCACTGATGTCTCTACTTCCATCATTTTCCACTTTTGTTTTGTCTTGTCCTGTTACATATGTTTACAAGTTTTACCAAGTGTTTGCTGCAGCTTTAGTTCAAGTTTGTTTACTTTGTGATATATATTCAGTTTATTATTCATGTACCATACCTGCTTTTCTTTGTTGCTTCTAATTACAGTTGCAAATTTTTGCATGATATAAAGTGTTGATGTCTGAGCTGCAAACTAAGTTAAGGTTAAAGCTTAATGTTGTTTGGGAGTCACTAGTTTCTGAGACTTGAGATTGTAATGAAAACTAGACAGTACAAAATTTTAATGACCATTTTGTTAGTTTTGTCTTCCTTCCACTAAAGAATGTCAGAGGCACCAGCATTGATTTGTCTGTTCATATTTAAGGCTTGGTTCAGTTGATATTCAGTATTGTAAGACAGTAAAAAAAAGTTCTTTAAGAGGTGGGGAGCTTGCCTCGTATGAAATAATTTTCCAAGGTTACACAGCATAATGTTTGAAAAGTACAATACATAATGACACGTAAAAATTACAAGACATAATGACACAGTTGATGCAGAGTCCAAGAAGGCAAGCCACAGCATATAAATTAAATTTCACACCAAAGTCATCTGCAAGAAATTACTTTTAACTGCTAACAATATAAGTACAGCAAAGTATTATAGTTTTTTAATATGATCTGATGCCAGCTTGCTACAGATGAACACACTGTATACCTTTTATAGTTTAATTGTTCTTAAAGTGGAAGTGCAGAACTAATAATACAATAATAAATTAGAGTATTGAATACTTAATGGCATATTTCACCATTTAGAAAAGAATGTTCACAATTGATATTAAAATTGAATGGAATTAGAATATACAATGAAAACTGATCTGAAGCATTATAATCTTTTGCCTGTGTGGTGTGTTTTGTGAACTATAGTAACATTAACAGTATCCTGCCCCCTCCTTACCCACCCAGCCCATCAACATGCCAGAAGACCCCCGAGCCAAGGAACAAGAGGAAGCAGAAGAGATAATAGATTCGGTGTTTCCCCCAGCGGTAGAAGCCGAACCTGCAGCTGAAGCTGTGCCCGATTATGTATTCCCACCTGAACCTGAGGTGGAAGAGGTAGTGGAAGCATCAGAACAGGTAGAAGAGGCAGTAGAGGTACCAGCACAGGAGGAGGCAGTAGAGGTACCAGCACAGGAGGAGGTATTGGAGGTACCAGTGCAGGAGGAGGCAGTGGAGGTACCAGCACAGGAGGAGGTATTGGAGGTACCAGTGCAGGAGGAAGAGGTAAAAATTGAAGAGAAACTGGAAGAACAAGAAGGTGAGAGTTTACAGGAGAATAGCGTACCTGAGTCTGTCTTGGCAGAGGTCGAGGCTCAGGTGATCCCTCCTGAAGTGGCAGCAGAAGCGGAAAATTCACCGGTGTCCCTCCCAGAGGTAGTGGTGGAAATTGAGGCCCCTTCTCCTTCTATCGGGGAAGACCCAACCCCTGTGGAAGAAGTAGTGCCTGACCCCATTCACATTGAACCCCTGCAGGAACCAGCTCAGAAGGAACAGCCTCCCGCGTATGAGAAGGCGGACATGACTAGCGACCTTGACAATACCCTCAGGGAAGAACTAGACAAGGCGGAAGAACTACGAGCGCGGGTAAGTGTGGGGTAGTGAAAGTGTATTCATTTACTGTATTGTAGGACAGATTTGTACAGTTTGTTGTGTCTGGGAGTAGTGTAGTAAGTAGTGGGAGAATATTAAGATGTACCATAGAATAGTTGTAACATATCATTTTATGAGTTAAGAATAGATCAGGAACAACACAGTATAAGAAGAGGATTTTATTCATGACGTTTCCCTACTGCTTTGTGAAACATTGTAAATAAAGGCTCCTCCTTGTACAGTGTTGTTTCTTATTTATGTTGCTTTGTTTAGGTTATTGCAGATGTATTAAGGTAATACCTCTTAGTAGAATTATTATTGTAGATTACAGGCGGGTCTGGGATAGGGGTTGGCATTTTACAGGATATGAGTAGGATTTAGTTTTACAATACATTTAAACTAGTTTAATAGCATGTAATTGTAATCTTCAATTTAAAATAATGAAATGCAGCCTTGAGACATTAGTAAGTTGTAGCTGTATATACAGATGTACGATAAAAAGTGTTTTAATGTTTATGTTTTGTTTTTGTTTCTAAATGGCAAAAGTATCGTTGTATAGTATAATTTCTCTTTGTGTATATACTTATACTGTACCATGTAGTCTGTAGTTGTAGGTTAATAGTTATAGATACAGTATACTGTACAGACAGATTTGGGCAATACTTAAAGGGTTTGATGTCCCTTCGGTCGGTAGTCCCTTTTGGCTTTTTGACTATGCCTCCTTTCCTTCTTTTTCTATATATCTCTCTTTCTGTTACAAGGTCAATATCTGCCTCCGGAGCCATACGAGGGCAAGGGCCGTAGGCTGTTGCCAAGTTGTTCTGTCATTCTTTCTTTGTAGGGTAGATTGTATTTTTGTGGGATGTTATATAAGGCTGGTGATTCTTCCATTTTGTGAAAAGAAGTTTCAGAGCAGTAGATAGTTACAACAGTTTACAAGTTGTAGTTTGTCCAATGCTACATAATTTCTTAAGATGTTTGTTGGACTGTACAGTAGGTTGTTATTACTTAATAGAGTACAGTATAAAGCAACATTTTGATATAATGCAATACAGTACTGTATATTGATATTCCCCGTATACTGTACATGTCAATATCTAATCCAGTATACAGTACTTGAAAAGTCCTCTGAAAGAGTAATAATTTTCTGTGATGTCTGTAAATTAAGAAACTGCTTGTTGCTTTCAAAATGTGGCTTCAGTTTCAGAAAACTCTTCTCCTTCTCTATTAAATCTCCCTAAGCATTGTTTTCTGTTCCTTTATGTATTAAAGTGTGTCCACATAAAGAAAGTAATGCAATATTTATCTAAGCAAACAACTTTTTTGACATCACATTCAGCTGCAAGCTCAGCACTCAGATTAAATCATTGATAATTTAATAAATAACCTATGGCTGATGATGAAAATTTCCTATGTTCATGAATTAGAATTTTGACAAAAGGAATGGCAAGATATATACCGTATAGTGATGATTTTATTGTATATCAGCAGTGACTCACGGTTATAAAGTAACAAAAGTACAATAATCATAAGAAATATACACCCTCAGCCATAGAGAATTTGCCTAAATGACTTCCTTACCTGGTTGGTGTTGGTAGACCTCTATGGCCTGTCATATTCACTTAGGCAGAGATAATGTTGTCAGGGAATTGGAAGCTTCTTTTTCCTCCTAACTGTCCCACAAAGCACACTACCTACAGTAAGCTGAGATAGTTTGTTTCTTGGCATAGTTTGGAGAAATTAGGTGGCTCCAGTTTGCTGACATTGTAACATCATGAGAGTTCTTAAGTGATTATTACGCTGGTCAAAAGAAAAAATAAATGCAGTAATGAATGAATAAATAAATTAAACCCATCCTCTCGAGAAAGCAACAGATTCCCTCCTCCATAAAATTTGCTGTATATGAGTTGAAGGACTCGTACAACGGTGACTGGAGAAAAAGCGCGCTAGTGTGATAATTGTATTCGTTACTCTCAGTTCTCAGTGCACATGCGGCCAGGCTTTACGTAATACTGTGTTCCCGGGATATTATTTTCATGTACTTAACTCAAAAGTCTGTCTCTAAGATTTACCAACTGCCATTTATCTACTGCATTACTTAATATTCAGTATTTCAAGAGTATAGATGTTTGCTCTAATGTGTCACCCTCTAAGAAGGGATCAAGTTTGACCTGCTCATCACATGGCTTTTGAGATACACACTGTATAGTACAATTTGACTAATGCCTGGAGAAAACAGTAAATAATCATCTTTTCCCCACCACACCACCAGTTTGGGAGAGAGTGCAAAGTTTCTCTCCTTATAAGTTACCTAAACCTTCTCAGTTCCCCAGTATTACATTAGTAAATTGGAAGGGAGTTAATGCAATGTCATGAAGCATTGCATTAAACATTATGTGTGTTTTTCCTGAGTAAACTAAGACACATAGGTATTGCAGTAGTAGATAAATAGCTGGTGTTGGGTTGAGGATAGAGATGTTAAGATTGACTGAACTAAGCATGTGTTTTCTTTACACTGTTTCTGTCATTTCTTATTCTACTTTCTGTCAGTCACTATTTAAAGTAAATAGTAAATTTCCATAAAAAATAGTTTCTGAAGTGTTTTAGCGAATGTTTTCTTTGGATAAAGTTTGGTGTTCTGCTTCATTTACTGGTGGTGTTTTGAAGTCTTTGATGTCTGTTGGTAAAACATAAAGAATATGTACTGTACAGTAGTTGATGGTATTTGTACTGTTTGTGCTTTTTTACTTTAAATCAAGTTGCAAGTGTAGTATTAATTTGTAAAACAATTTATAAAAACCATAAATATTATATAGTGTAGTTGTTGTCCATGAAAATTATCACCAAATGCTTGAATTTGATGGTACAGTGCTAGAAACTTCTTTACAGTATTTAAATGCTTTTATCAATCTTGATTCAGTCACAGGAATGTGCACACTCTTACATTTTTTCAAGAAATATTATATTGATAGCTTAATTATATTGATAGCTTAATAAAGGAATGCATATCCTTCTGATTAGGGTAAACAATCCTTACGTCACTCATAGTCTAATAATGCATTGCCTTTTTCACTTTGGAAGGATTTGTGATACTGTACCTTATTAATGGGTCTGGTTAAATGAATGGATTTTTTCACTCCACAGTTATTATAACAGCAAGTGATAAAAGAAAAAACCATAAGATCAAGAAAACATAATTGGTGTCTTTTAATGCCAGCTTCATGTATGTGACTGGGATTGATTATGTGGAAACTTTGACGCATGATATTAGGATTAGCCATGTCAGAAAAAAAAATTCTCTCCAATTTATTTTCTTGATGTTCACACAAAATTTTCTTGTAGGGACAGATTCCGGGTGCATTTAGTAGCATCTATATGTTTATTGGTTTGTGTATATATAATGGTATTTTCTTTTACCTTTTCTAGGGTCCCTAAAAATCCTTCCTCTCTCTCTCTCTCTCTCTTCTCTCTCTCCCTCTCTTCTCTTTCCATCCCTTGTCTTGTCCTTCCTTCTACACCATCACCACCACCATATCCTTTCTATGTGTAGTTCCCAGTCTGAAAGTGTAGTTTGAGTGTAGTTGTAAGGGAAGCAGCTGTGTGTGTCTGACATTATTTTCTATACAAAGTAAAAATGGTTATCGAGTACAAGATGCAGACCATATTTTCATAAACTTACCGCTCTTTTCATAAACCATAAAAGGATACACGTAGAAGTAGACAAGAGAAACCCTGGTTGTAATTCTTGCACGACAGGTCATGCCAATGCGAATGTAAAGTTGAGTTGATTATGCAGCCTTTAGTTCTACCGCAGTAAATGAGATTTTTTTTATTTATTTGATGAGGAGCCTTTATTGACTAATTGCTTCAAGGCCATTGATCTGATGAATCTGTGGCAAAATATTGTTTATAAAGGCTCTTTCTTAAGATAATATTTCTTTATTTTTCTCATTCAGAGTTTGTGTTTTCCATTTCACTTTGACAAAGTAATGGGTATTAAGAAGATACTCAGTTATAGCTCTCTTTCATTTTCACACTCTGAATCACTTATATACTAACCTGTCATCACCTACATTATAAACAAAACATCTCCTAAACAACATTTTTGTGTTTCTTCAAATATTTCCATCTTTCTGACATTAAATGGAAAAGTAACTGCAGTACTTTACTGCTAATTTCATCAATTTGGTACTGCAATGTGTTTACAGGCTCATTCAGTGAATATTCTGACTATTTATTTACTTTGTAGGGGAGAGTTGATAATCCCTGACTAGCTGCCTTCCATGGTGTCAAATTACCATGCAGTTTGCCTTGTAGTTGATGGATGCTACTACAGTATTCTTTTTAATGATGTTTATCATCTATAAATTACATGCTGGCTCTTCATGGCAGTTAGAAGTGGAAAATTGGCTTGTTAGTGTAGGTAGCTGTGGTTGCAACAATATATAAACAAGAAGTAATGATTCTTGACATATGTGTTGCTTCAACCTCAACCACCTCAGGTGTACATTACCGTACGTAAGGGGACAAGATGTTGTTAGTATATTCAGAGATACTGGCTCCTCCAAACTATGCCAGATAACAAACTTGTCGTTAGATGATTTGTTTATTGGTATAGTTTGGTATTATTGGTGGCCTCCAATTCCATGACTATATCTTGATCCCCTTAACTTAGACGGAATGTGAATAAACTAAGTAGACAATCAGGGAATCTTATTGTAGTATTAATATTACAAGGCTCAAGGTACAGTTGACATTACATGGTTCATGGATAATTCTACACCTTCACTCGGAATGTTTTGACCTACTTCTGTAAATTGATCTTTTGGTAGGCCAGGAAACAACTCTATATTTGATATTATGTCCTTTATTATTTGAAAAGAAAATGTAAAATGCAGTTGGTTTCATCCTGTCGGAATATCAAATCACAGAAAGATACAATGATACTGGGGCTTGAAGAAAGAAACAGAATAACAAATCACACTTACAACATTTCATCTCCTTTCCAAGTCTACTAGATGAATTACCACCACTCAAGGGTCAGACCATCTAAAGTCAACTAAGAATATTGCTGCTTGGGTGTGGCTTCTCTCTTCTCCCGTCTTTGGTTGCATGTCGTTTTTAGTTACCTTTGTTATCCATTCGTTCGCCATTTTGTGTGTGGGATAAAAGTTCCTTGGTTATTTTTTTTTTTTTTTTTTTTTTATGATGCTGTATTAGTATTTTGAGATTTTGAGATCAGAGAGGTGAATGTATCTGCTTTTTTTTTTGTTTCGGGTGTACTGGATATTGCTTCAGAGGGTTTTTTTTTCCCTCTCTCTAAAAGATAAGGCTATGGGTTATGAATCTATATTATTGAAAGGTGTGAGACTACTACTTTGGGGGTGAGGTGTAAATATGCATGTGTAAACTTATTCTTGGTTGTATCAATTAAGTAAGCAAGGTGTTAAGATGCATTGTGTGATGTCTGTCTGCCATTACAGTACTTGTCACAAAGCTTATGCCGGTAGTGGATTGGCCCAGTTCAGCAATTAAAAAGGATTTTCTTTAATTCTCATTTACTGTTTTATGATATTTTCTCAGTAGATATTAGGCGGGGTGCAATGCTTCATTTTATTTTTATATTAATTTAAAGGCAATATGAAGTGATGCTATTTTTTATTTTATGTATGTATAGTTTTGTACTGTACCGTACACAGAAAATGAAAACAGGAAGGACTTTTATATTTGGCCAACACAAAATGCTTCATACTGTACCATAGGACTTGGATCTCAATTGTGAGGAAGTAGATGCGCTCAAGCCCTGAAGCATTGCAATCTTATTATTCTTGACCTCTGCAGTGAAGATAAAGCGCCAGCAATAGGGTTAGGATTACTACCGATTCTTTCTTGCATCATTAGTGAAGACCGTGAAAGTGTTTACGGTACATTCCCAGCTAGGCGTCATGTCATTACGGGCCATACTCAAGAAGGAATAAATAGTCACGGTGCGACCAGAGACACGACACAACGCATCTCTCGGTGCACGATGACGCTCCCATTGAAATCATCTCAGATTCTTACCAGTCTTGTTTGTTCTTTCACTCAGCTGGTCATTTAATTAAGTAGACTGTAGGGTCAAGGTCATTACATAGTTGTGTATATAATCACTTATTTGAAGAATTGTAATTATTTTGAGATTTTAAACATGAAGGTAATGAATGGGTTTATGTGACAAGCATTTTTATATATACAGTATACACACACACACATACATGATCGTTTCAGCTTTAGGACCTGTTTACTCTTTTGAGGGGGACACATAACCTCTGATATCGACATTATAAACACACAATCGAACACACTATGAGCAATATATCACCATGAACGTATCTCTGGAAAACTGGTCACAGACGTTCACAAGTCCTCAGGTGTACAGTAATGATTCATGTACATAATTTCAGGCAGTCTCAGTAATTCCTTATGCAGTGCTAGACTCGTAGTGCATTTCTTTTATTTGATTTTTTTTTGTAATAGGATTAGGCATTAAAAAGCGGGTTTGAATAACCTTTAGTTGCTTCTGCTTTATGTTTTGTCCTTGTTTTTGTGTGTAATGAGTGTGTGTTACCTGTGCTGTGGTGCTTTAAAGCTTCTTCTGTCGGATTGTCCCAACATATACCACTACTATTACACACACACACACACACACACACACACACACACACACACACACACACACACACACACACACACACACACACACACACACACACACACACACACACACACACACACACTCTCACTCTCACACACTCTCCCACACCCATACACCAAAAGTTTATTATCCTTTACAGTACTACCTCTTAGACAGACAGACTTACAGGCAGACAGAGAGACTATTGATCTTCCTCTGCTGTTTTTTTCATTGTGTGTTTATTTTGTTCATGGTACCAACTCTGCTTTATCATTCTATTCAGTTCTGTTGCCCAGCTTCATCTCTCCGCTGCCCATTTCACACCTTGACATCTGTTCTGTCTGTTTCTGCTCCTCGTTCATCCTGTGTTTCTTTTTCTCACCCATATATAACCTGGCTTCTTTTAATAGGCCTATGCATCTTATTATCTCTACCTTCAGTCTTTATACTGCTTTTTCTTTTCCCTCCCTTCCTTCTCTTCTGCTGTTCTTGTTGATTTTACCGCCTATCTGTTGTCCCCATCTCAGCTCCTCTCCTCATCCTTCCTGCTTTCTGCTACTATTCACGTCCATCCATCCTGGCTTTTGTCATTGGTCCTCCATGCCTCCCTTTCCTCCCCTCCCAACACCACACCCGGCCCCTGACTGCCCCACCTGTTTGCTCTGCCCGACGTAGAATCCGGCACAAGCTTTAAATTCCTTTGGGGCAATCCTACACCTGCACCCCAACTCCGCAAGGGCCATGTATGGCCGAGCTCGCTGCCTAGACTTACTGGCCGAAGAAGAGCAGTCCAACACCATGCTTGACCGGGCCATCATGACCTACCGTGGTGTAGTGGACCTGGCCGATGAGTTTCCTACCTTGGTGCCCTTGAAACTCCTGCTTCTGGCAGCCAATAGATGCATTGACCGTATGCAGTTTAGAGGTGAGTCCTTGTGATACATATTTTGGTTGTATGCTTTTCAAAAGTACCAGCTTGGTGCCATTAAAGGTCCTCTATTTGGAAGCCCAAAGGTGTATATTTAGTTATTTACCTTTGAATGTTTTATATGGTGACTGGCTCAGATGGCATCATTCAAAATTAGTAATTCACCTCATTCTTGTTATGCATGTACCCTAGCTTAAGTGAAATTATCCTGCTGGTCAACACAAGAACATAGAATGTATTATGTAATTTTGATTTAACAGGGATGAATTCAAAAGCTTTGAGAGTACAACAACGTCTGCTTCAGAGATTCCCAGAAGACGTAGACCTGAGGAACAAGATAGGTTTATCCTACGTTATGATGTCTCAATATGCAGCAGCCAAAGAAGTCTTTGAGACAGTCCTGAACAAATGGCCTAATAATGGTTTTGCTTTGGTAAGTTACTGAACACCAACCACAAAGTGTATTGCATGCATTTGGTAACAAATATTTTACAAAGCGTAAACAAACTTTGGGGGCTAGTAGCTTAAAAAACACTAAACTTACATGAATAAATAATACATGATATTGAAATACAGTACAAACCTTTAGCTGCCTCCTGATATACTTATAAAGACTATATGGACATCTGTAGGATGGGTACCCACCTTGGAATGACCACCACTCAAAGCACACTTTTACACTCCTTTGACAATAAATTTTGTCCTCACACACTCAGCATGTTTGCTAGACTGAGTAGGGTTGGACCAAGAGAGGTCAAGGACTTGTGGTTTTGTGGCCAGCCAAAGCTACTATCTTCCATGAGAAAATTAAACTACTGTAGTTGCGAGCCGCTCAATTTCGAAAATTGCTTTGTCACCCGCAGTTTAAGAGATAACATAAATCACAACACAGGTGTTTATTCAGTTGGACACAACTTACCATTAATGACCTTTATGCCTGACTCTGATCACCTCCCGTCTCCTCATATCGAGAACATCACAACATTCCAAAATCCTCTTTCCGTAACAGCATTCACTATGAATCCCTGTATATCATGAGAAAAGATCCTTTTTTACAGGCTAGGACTTTGTTAGGTTCCATATGTTGTCATTTATGATGTACAGTATGTATAAAAGTGCACACACACACACACATAAACACCTGTAAGAAAAGGATTGTACTACAACATCTGCAGTTTTATGTTCCACACAGGTGCACTATGGATTTGTTCTAAAGGCCCACGACAAAAATAACACGGGAGCGGCTTGGTACTTGAGTCGGGGCATTGAGAGCCATGATAAGGGAACACAAGATCCTCGCTTTTTCCACGAACTTGGTGATGCTCTTCAACGTGAGGGCAAGAAACAGGAAGCATACAAGGTGATGAACTGTTTTCTGTATTTTTGTATTTTAATGAGGATTTTCATGTGTACTGTACTGTACAGTATAACATTTTCACTGAACTATATGCCTTAAATAGTTTTGTATACATTTCAGGCAGTATGTTAATTATTATATGAAATTTAATTTAATTTTTATGTGCAGCAAATTATGTACACAGGACCAAGTGAAGGCAGATATAGGAGAAGATCTCTTTGAGTACCGTAGGTTATGAAGATAAATTAGGACAAGCAAAAGCAAACATGATACAGTATATTGTATCAGTTTATATTTAGCCGACTGTAAATGTTCACAGCCAATGTTATACTCAGTAACTGACTGGTTGAAGCTTAGGATGAGGAATTGCATATCAACTAACTAGTCACATGTAACCTATTGATAATGGCTGAAACTGTCAGGTACTGTTCTAATTTCCCTGGGTCAACAGACTTCTCATGGATAACAAAGTATTGATTCTGAGAAAACAAGTGTATAATCAGTAAGCCCTCATTATAAGTGTGGTGTTTAACATTTAGACATTGATCATAAAACCTGGGAAAACCTTGGGTAGTTTTCAATGAGAGACTGAGTGTAAAGTGAAGTGGTAGATAGCTTTTATATAAGTTTGTACCCTATAAAGGATGACGTGTAGTTGACCACTCCCTGCAGGTGTACGATGAGGCGGTGGAGAAGGGAATGTTTAGGAGCCGTTACCAGCGGTCCATTTATAATGTTGACCGACTCACCTCGCGCCCTCTTTGGACACCCGAGCAGACCACATACCATCTCTTCTTCAGGTGATGCCTCCTCTGTCATACAAACGCACAAAACAGTTAATATGTTGTCTTACTTGACGGATGTAAGCAATAGAAAGTTATTTTCTTATACTGTAATTAGAAATTAAATGAGTGTTTGTTTCCTTTATGGAAGCCTGACTTTAATGCATGGGATGGTGAGTGCATTTAATACTAGGATATTTTAAAATATAGGTGATTAAAGCATACTGTAATTAACTACCAGTAATGAAAATAACAGTTGCAGTGCTAGAACAGTACACAAGAATACAGACAGTTCATTATTGCCGGTGTTTTGATTCTATTATTATAGATTCTGCACACTGTACTGTACTGTACATCATATTCCTTATACTGTACCACATTTCTTGTCGGCCCACAAACTTATGCTTTTTTTCATCAATCCAGAAAAGTGACCAAAAGAAATATGACAATAAAACTAATTAGAAAACTACACCATTGCCCTCAACACTAGTCAGTAATGTTGTCTGATGTTTGATGTTTTTTCACTAGGAATTTGGAACAGAACTGGGAGCTGATCCGAGATGAAGCACTTGCCATTATGAAGTTGCCACCTCAAGATGGGTTCTTCATTGAGAGAGAAAATCTGCGGGAAACTGGAGAGTGGAAGATGTTTGAACTGTTTAAACGAGGACGTAAATTGACGGCCAACTGCGTCAATGCTCCCCAAACCTGTGCCCTTATTGAAAATTTTGCCCCAGCATCAGGGTGTAAAAGAGGACAGGTAGGATATGGTATCTTTTATCTCGTAGCCTCATAGACAAACTCAGCACTTCTCCTGTTTGACAAGGAACTCTGAGATGCAGGGTTATGAATTAGTGGTAATTTTTATTCCTTTTTCGTAAGTATAAAATCTTTGAAATTTAGTTCCTGAAAGTTGGTTCATGAAGGCCATACTGTTTGTTCACTGTCAGACAAGAGAGGTGATTAGAAAGAATTGGACTTGATATATGATGTTCCCCAAGTATTAATTACAATATCACTCTACCACCATATCCTTCTCACACAATCTTCATCAACCCTTACCCATAACCTATACCTCCCCACACCATAGTCTTATGTGTGGGATCTTATATCCATGGAAAAACTGGAGGTTCCTCATAATTGATAGGATTGTTTCTCACAAAAGTTTGGATAAAGGGGGAATTTTTCTGTAACCTTAGAGTCCCACCACACTATGTCCCTCCCCATTTATGTTTCTCATTCTGCCACCCGAGACATTCTCAGTCATTCTCCTTTTGGCTTCTTTCACAGCTGTGTAGTATGATTTCTTGTCATATAGAAATTGTTCACAAATCATCCTCCCATATTAGTCATCTCTCTTTATAGCATCTAGTATCAGGTTCCTCTTTTTATATTTTCTTGCATCTCTAATTCCTTATTTCTTTTGCATACTGTATTTGCTAAACCATGCATTACCTTTCTCCATATTCCAAACTATTTTTCTCCTTATTCTGATACAGGTATTTCCTCTACACTCATTTCATGACAGTTAGTTCCTCCTCCCACTATCTCCAATAGAGCTCTATACAAACAGTAATTTTTGCATCACTTTTTTTTATTGCAGGTGAAGTTTAGCCTATTGGAACCAGGCACCCACGTTCGCCCACACACAGGGCCAACCAACTGCCGCCTCCGTGCCCACCTGGGGTTGATTGTGCCGGATGGGGTGCGTCTCAGGGTAGTAGAGGAGATGATCAAGTGGGAAGAAGGAAAAATTTTCATCTTTGACGACAGCTTTGAACATGAGGTGTGGAATGAAGGAAATGAAACCAGGCTGGTGTTCTTAATAGATGTCTGGCACCCTGACCTAACAGAACATGAGAGGAGGACCTTGGAAGCTATATAAATGATCAGGTTCATTATGTTTATCTGCCCACCACATCCAGTAGGTGGTCAGTAAAGACTAACCACCTCTAGTATATAACTTAAGTTACCAATACAGCTGAGAGCCATGGGTTTTTTTTATACACAGTACTGTACATAAAGTTCCTTGTGCCAGCATGATGCTTTATCATGACAAGTTGTTCATTTTGTAATTCAGTAAGCAGTTGAGGACAGGTGGGTGAATGATTATTAACTATATGTTATGACTGGAATAGACTTGATTTTGACAGAAGAGTGTAAATAAAGTTGTTAATGGCTGTTGTTGTGCTGCAGTCTCATTCAGGGCTGTGGTGATGATAGTCCAACTGAGCCAATTAGCCTATAAGTGTTGTGGAGCCACTACAGAGTGTACCAGGGGTCTGTGGGGCAGGAGGCCATTCTGCCCCGGGAGAACATCAACAACAACAGACTCATTGAAAAATGTTTAGTTAAGATAGGTACAAATACTGTACATACAAACTCTTCTAGTGTTCTCAAAAGCTATTCCTATACAGTAATGTAATTAGAAATTGAAATAATTATTTTTATTTTATTAACAACAAACTCTGTCAGTTCTAATGTTAAAAAAAATAGTCACAACACATGACATTTTCCAACATTGGCCAAAGAAACGACTTCCGCTAATTGACTGGCAACCAAGATTGAAGGGCTATTTTGAGTAGGGTAGTAAGTTATTTTCCTCATTACCAGAGTTGTTATCATCTACAGACACAGAATGATCAGAAGCAGCAGACAGTTATGCCTGGTGCACATCGAGACACAGGGCAAGGCAGAAACTGTAGTCAGATTATTTTAAATCGGGGCGTATACAATTGAGATGTAGGGCAGCACAGTGCGTTCCCTAATTTAAAATAACACACTACAGAGTCTGCCCTGCGTCTTAATGTGTGCTGGGCCTTATGGTGTTACTGTTCTGCTATCTATTCAACAAATAATACATGAAGATTAGCGAACAAGGTAACCAGTACATTATCGTTTTTTATTATTGTTTTACTGTAGTTTATAATTTATGTTATCTGTGCTTCCTATGTTATGGTTTCTATTTTCTTAGTTTATGGTACTATATATCTTTTGGTATGAAGTAATTGTGCTTTGCTTGTTGTTTGGCAAGAGTAGAATTTTTATTTATACATTTTTTTAAATTTTACTTAGAATTCGGATTTTATTTTTGGTGCTTATAGTATATTCGATGCACAAACTTTTAGTGATGGAAATTGGTGCTTATATTTTCAGTGATATGATATGTTAATTTGCAGTCATGCTTATTTTAAATCTAGAGTGCATTGAATTATGTGCTGCATACTAGTAAAATCACATAGATATTTTTGTATCATGTGTTTGGCAGAAAATTGGGCTCAAATATTATGTTAAGCTAAAACTTTTATTTATTATAATGCTGAAAAGAGTATTACACTAGTTTGGTTTATTTTTGTGCACACACAGAATTTTTTTAAATTAATTTAACCTTATTATTTTATTTCTACTAAGAAAGTAACAGATATCAAGACTGATATTTCTTTTTTTAGTGAAATGGCTGTACTGTAGTAAGAAGCTGAAGTAACTGGCACTGTGCATGTTTGTTCCTTGATGAAAGGAAATACAGGAGGGAATAGTTGATAAGAATTGTGAGAAAAATAAAGAAAAGAATGAATATATGACACACATCTTTGTACATCTGTAGACTGAATGGAATCAACTCTCCCTTACATTGTAGTGAATCAGCATCAAGTTTTTCGCCTTCCCTCTGTGTAGCTTTGCTTTGTGTTTTTTTCTCTTTCTCTTTTCTTCTTCATTTAGGCCTACACTCCCTACAGATATGAATGATTATGATAGAAGCATGAGTACAGTATCTACATGTGAGCCTTTGAAAGTCAGTAGTGAATAGAAACATAATGTGCCTCCAAATGAAAGTACCATCCACACCCCTTGATAATAATGAGGGTGGGTAAGCCAGGGATTGTCATGTACTATAATAAGGCAGCTTGTTTATCTGTGAGCGTAGAATTCCTATTGCTATAGTTTGAATCACATGACAAAAGTGACTAATGTTGTGCTGAATCCTACTGACCCCATACCCAGCGCTCCTACATTATTTTTTTGACAGGTGTACAAGTTTATGTTCTAGTAAACACAAAGTTGTTGGTAGAAATGGCACTTATGAAGCTGGACCTTCAACCCACAGCGGTGAGCATGTAACAACACAGAACTCTTCCATTGTGTGTTGTGTGTCCCAGCTTGGTCACTGGTGTCTCGGAACATATGAGGTGTGTGGCACTGAGCATTGTGTAGGGGATGGGAGGGAAAGTGCAGTACAGAAGCATGTAAATATTGGTCAGAATATAAGATGAGAATATTTGGTTTAAGGCACTTCCATCCAGAAGCAACCATACCAACACATTCATGTCCTGAGTTGATTTTCCTGTTAATCAGCTAGTCAGTACCAGGTGATACCATGTAACACTTCCTAGTGTGCCTTACCACTGCTCAAGCCTTCATCACATGCCAGTAGCTGCCTCACCAGGCTCGGCTATTGATGAACAATAGACTGTTTACTGTATATCCCATAGAACTGTTGGCTGACTTCTGTCATAAACTTTTGGTAAAATGCTATTCAAGCAAACACATCGTCTGGTGTAACTCCAGGCTTTGAAATATTGAAGTACTGCTTTCATGTACGGTGTATCTATTCTAAATGTTGATTGAGAGTTTTCTGGACTGATATTCATAAAACATCTTATGGCAACTCATAAGTGTAACATCTTCAGTCCCCATAAGTTTGTTACAGCAGATTAGATCATGAAGATATACAAACAGCTATGAGAGTAGAAGTGTACTTGTTCAAATCTTGACCAAAATGAATGTTTTATTCAATATCATCGTTTGGGCCGTGGACAGTAGGGAATTTATTGCAGGTGGGCAGTTTGTTTAGCCTCACATGGAATTGATGTAATGTTATTCAACCTTTTATCAGCTTAGAAGGAGTCACCACCAGCCTTGCACTCATGGAGTTAAAATCATTGATGACCTTTTATGTTTATCAGCCTCTGGCTCTCAACACTTCACTTCTGTATTTTAAGGGCCAATACACAAGCAGCTGTTGCTTTGATTCTCTGGCATTCATCATCCATTCTTGGATCTGATTTGTGCAGTTAAGATATCCAGTTTATCTTTAATTCCCATTGGAGGGCAGATGCAACCTTAGTTTGACCAGAGGATGGAGGAAAATATGGTAATGTAGTAGACCTTATGGTTATAATTCACAGTACAGTATTTACTTGTTCCTTAATGTACAGTATTGTTGAAAGCCAGGCTCCTGACAGCCATTGTATTACTGGAACTTGTTGCTTCAATATTTTAAGGAACTATGTAGATTTCAGTACCATACATCACAATGACAATAATATACTGTTTATGATTTACAGATAATGCTGTAGTCTGACTGTTAAGTCAAATAAATTATATATTGTATTTGGTAAAATATTACAGTGATTTCATTACAGTTTATGGAAACTTGTAGAGTGCTGTAATTTTATGCATATATATTCCATTATTTTGATTGCTAAATGTCTTTTATTGTACTATAATAACAAAAACAATATAGTAGTAAATGAAATAGGTTTTGTATTAATTAAAATGTGGAGAACAAACTGTTGTGAATATTTTAGCTGCATATTTACATATTAATTTGCATATTAATTTTGTTTATATTTTACATCGTTTACATCGACCATATTTTTTATAGGTGTTTATGGCATACTGGTACTCAATTTACAAGGCAATAATAACTTGAATAATTACATATTCATTTTTGCTGCATACACTCGTCAAACATAATAAGTTTGTGAAGAATAGAGCTTTGTAGGCCATAATTTTGGGATTAGTACACTCGTATTTTGTGTTGCATGTAGCAGCATCTTTTACAAGGCAAAGAATCTATTTGGGGCTTTATACAAGAGTAGTCCTAGGCTTGGCAAGTACACTCCTGATACATAATTTCTGACCAGAGTGTGAGGAGCAGAAAGCTTCGAATCGCCTGGTATTGCTCATTTCCCCATCCAGTACACCTTTAATAGGCTGAGTTCGAATGCAGGGTATTTGTGGTGCCTGCTGTTCGTCTCTGGTCAGAAATTACGTATCAAGAGTTTACGATGATCAGTGCAGTGAGTGACTCCACCTTGTGTTTAGACTAGAGAGTCATCATACAACACATTGTCATCCCTTAGCCTGTGACTGACTATGTATGCGGCCCAAAATAATTAAGAGTTGATTTTTTTCCCGTCACTCCCATCCCCCTCCTTCCTCTTCTCACCAACCCTCCCACCCACATTCATTAAGTTAACATTTATTTCCAAGGATGGCTCGAAATCTGTGTATGGAGATTTTTTCAACAGAATGGATTTTTTAAAAAGAATAAAGGGATTTGTTACGATGTGGTTTTCTTTATCATTCACTATCCCGACTCCAAATTCTCTATTATTAGTCTAACATGTGAAATTTAACTCCGCTCATTGCAACTCAAGTGGTCGAAGGGAAGTAATATGATGGTTGACTGTACAATACGTAATTTAAAGTTGTATATTGTTGTTCACATGACATGATGTAGATTGTTCCATACATAAAAATAAACTTGGATCAACAATTAAGTTACCAGTGGAAAGCTTGATGTCTTTATTTGTGTTCATACAAAGGCGCCAATTATTTAACTTTATAATATAACTGCTGTAATAGGCAAGACAAAATTATTAATACAAAAACATACAATATATACAAATAGTAAGATAGCCTACTTAATTTCTCAATAAAATTTTCTGGGATATGTATAAAAAAGTCAACAATTGGTGGAGTCCGAGTTGGGTGGAAATTTGACCAGCTGTTGGTTTACTGAATGTAGGTAGTCAGTCTCTTTCAAATAAGTTTACATTTTCTTTCATAACTTTTGTACAGTATACTCGTAATCCAAAGTATGTATCCAGGCTTGTTTCGAATAGCCTGATCGAGTATTATTAAGCGAGCTCAAGCAATTATGAAACTGGATAAGCGTTGTAATTGGTTCACTAGTATATCAAATGATTCGAATCTTCAACAAGACCTGAATACAAATTTTGGATTGTGAGTGTACCACTTTACATTGTCATTATAACAAGGTCTTCCTAGCCAGAGGGTTCTTTCTCGCTGGTTACTTTCGAGATAATGATGACGGAGCATTATTAATAATTTAGTCTATTTTCTTATGTTTTCCTTATATAGTATTTTGTATGAGTATTGCGACGCATACAGTAAGGGCACTAGGATTTTACTACGTGTCCTACAGTAATCATTATCTCCTACAAATTAATAGTTACAAGGAGGATTTATATTCCATGTCTTCATAGAGAGGATTGGACACCCCTTCACCAGACACATCATCCATCATGGGCACTTCCTCCCGTCTTGAGGTATGCTGCTGTTGTCGGCTTTGTTGTGTCTTGAGGCCGTTGTGAAAGAGGAAGGAGTTGTTGTGTGTAAATTCCCTCCTCATGTTGTTGTGTCGCCACTGTTTGACGGCCAACACCAGGGCACCCACCACCAACACCAACAGAAACGTCAGCAGTACCCAGGTAGAGGTGCTGGCTATTCTCTTCACCAAGGGTTGTGTTGGACTCACTACGGTAAACACCTGTTGGACCCAGGGAGGAGGGGAATTTTATTACTTATTTATTTATGTAGTCATTTTGATCAGATGGTTTAGGTTTGGTTGTTTACGAGTGATCCGACTTTTTGTTGTCTTAAAATATTTGACTGTACGCCTCTTGAATGCTTTAAATTTGAGTTAATATATAATTTTGACGTGACTAAAGGGACAATGTTCGTGAAAAACAAATGAACAAGCTATAGTTAAATATTAAAGAACCCTGTGATCGTGTATGAGACCTGGTGGTGGCTTCTGATTCCTCCTGTCTATGCCACGAAACAAGCTCCTTCAATATACGTGGCGTTTCGTGGCAATGTTTGAAGAACTCATTAACCATCCAACATTTCTGACTAGATGATCACGAGGTCACTTAATTGTTGAGGTTGTTTACATTACCTGAGGGATGCCGCAGGAGGAGTGGAAGGGGATGATTGAATTAGTGGCATTAACGATGACTGGTGGTACGTCGGAGAGGTGGACCGTGTTCTTCTCTAGAGATGTTAAGTTGTGACACACGATCTCCTCCAGTGACCTCATATCAGCACTCACAGCCACGTTCTCCTCAAACTTCAGGTCAGACATTACGTTTATCTGGTGGAAGAGGCGATCGAAGGTTGTGATGTCAGGAGGTGGTCTACCGTGATTCATTTTTATATATTTCAAACTAATACAGTAAAGTTATATCGTATATATATCAAATTAATCGAAAATTCCACTAGGCATTTTGGGTGCTAACTAAATATATTAATATATCAAATAAATAAGTTAATTAGTTTTATAATTTGATTGAAGCTGTACCAAAATACATAATGGAGAATAGTCGAGGCCTACATAATACTGACTGACCTTGAAGGCTTGTGAGGCGAGGTTAGTGAAGACGTTTCCTTTGATGGTAACAGCGATGTCTCCAGCCACCGTGAGTGCCCCAGTGCCAACCCGACCCAAATGACACCTTCTCAATTCCACCTTGTGATTACTGTCTTCCTCACTCACTTTCTGCAAGACAAGAAACCAAATAGACCACGATATTATTATTATTATTATTAACTTGTTATTATTAAAAAAGGTGAGTTTCATTCTGACTACAACTGAACGTAAACAAAACATTACTCTCATTAAAAAAAAAAACTAATACTCTAACATATCCGTCTTAATTAATTTATTCGTGCCAGTACAAAGTTTACATCCATCCAAGTTGACACACAAACACAAACACACACACACAAACACACCTTGTAAGCCAGATTGAATGAGCTGGGGGCGAGGTTGTATATGGTGACGTTGGAAAGTATAAGTCCATTGTAGGTTGGATGTCTGACGGTGCTAAGAGCCACAATGCCAGCTGTAGACACGCTTCCCTCCACCACTTCCACGGTTGAGTCCTCCACCACCAGGTACCGTAACTATAGTATCAAGTAATATAGTTGGATTGGGTTAGGTTAGGTCACGTGAGGCTGTAGATTATGTTAGGTTAGATTGGGTAACCCGCGAAGAATGATTAGGTTAGGCTAGGCTACAGTAAGTTAAGTTAGATTGGGTAACCCGCGAAGATTGATTAAGTTAGGCTAGATTAGGCTATAGATAAAGTTAGGTTAGATTGGGTAACCCGCAAAGAAGAATTAGGTTAGGTTAGGCTAGGCAAGTCGAGTTAGATTGGGTAGTCCGCGAAAAATGATTAGGTTAGGCTAGGCTGTAGATTAAGTTGGGTGAGATTGGGTAATCAGCGAAAAAGGATTAGGTTAGGCTGTAGATTAAGTTGAATTAGATAGGGTAACCCGCGAAGAATTAGGTTTGAGAGAGAGAGAGAGAGAGTGTGTGTGTGAAGAGTAAATTTTTAAAACGAAACAAAAGTGAATATAAAATGTTCTTTGTGTGTGTGTGTGTGTGTGTGTGTGTGTGAAGAGCAAATTTACAAACGAGATAACAGTGAATAATAAACATTGTGTGTGTGTGTGAGAGAGAGAGAGAGAGAGAGAGAGAGAGAGAGAGAGAGAGAGAGGAGATAAAAGTGAATATTAAAAGTTGTGTGTGTGTGTGTGTGTGTGTACTCGCCTGATGAATGTTGTGAAGGAGTCCTCGACGAAGGATGCCCACCACACTATTCTTGATTCTCAGACCAACCATATACTTGTTCCTCAGTAATTTCTCTGGTAATTCTGACACCCGGCACCCCACTATACCTATACCTGTCAACAACAACAACAACCTGTCAAAAACAACATCAACCTGTCAACCTGTCAAAAACAACATCAACCTGTCAACCTGTCAAAAACATCAACCTATAAAAAAACATCAACCTGTCAAAAACATCAACCTGTCAACCTGTCAAAAACATCATCATCAACGCTACAGTGCAATAAATATAATAATAATAAATTACTACAATATATTTCAATACGTAGCCTAATCCATCTCTTATCTTCTCAATATAAATCAACGTAACTAAATTTAATCTCAATCTTAATCCTCTCAATAAAAATCAACGTAACTGTACTAATCTCAATGTTATCAGTTTTATCAATATATAAATCTCAACGTAACAAATTTAATATCAATCTTAATTCTCTCAATATAAATCAACGTAACAAAACTCTATCTGTGTGTAATTTACCCGCAGATGTCCTGAAGGAGTGGTAGGCGGGGGCAACGAGGGGCGCGGGTTCCAAGGTGACACTTCCGATGTTCCAGAGGTCAAGGCCAGCCGAGGGGACCCCCAGCCATGCCCCCAGGAAGGCCCCCGTCACCCGTACACTGATGGCGTTGCTCACCCTCACGTACACACTCACAGCACGCGTCATTCTGAAGGGGTACAGGGCCTCCGTCAATGCCACCTCCTGCAGGGGAAAAAATATATGCAAACAAAGAGGTGGGTGGAGAAAGAAGGGAATTCGCGCGCACACACACACACACACAGAGAGAGAGAGAGAGAGAGAGAGAGAGAGAGAGAATGGAACACACACAGAAGGGTATACAGAAAGAGAGAGCGAGAGAGTAATCGACACTCATCACATAGGCCTACACACTCGCTCGCTCTCTCTCTCTCTCTTTCTGTATTCCCTTGTGTGTATGCTATATTCTCTCTTTTTTTCTCTGTGTGTGTGTGTGTTACTGGTGATTCCACTTGCACTAAATGAGACCTCATAATCTCTAAAGGCGCCATATATACTATAGCACTACTGACACGACAAAGAACAAACAAACAACACACGATATTTTCTACAAACCAACAATATATCTCTCCATCCCTGTACTGTATCGTCACGAGCCATAATACATATCCAGAGGTCTTGTTGAAGTTTCGAGTCATCTGACACACCAATGTAGCCTACTGTACCTATTACAAATATTTATCTTGTCTTATTAATAAAAGTCTTGCTGGAACTCGTTTCATACTCCATCAGGCTAGTCGAAGCAGACCTGTATACCTATTTTGGCTCGTGACTGTACAATACATGGTACCGCATTGACACAAGAGCCTTCGGGGTATTATAAGTCTCAAAGTTTATATACTGTATACTGTATAATTATACTGTATATATATATCCCTTCGTAAAAATCAGTAAATAAATATATGAATAAAATAAAACTCTGCTGGGTTTGGTTGGTGGTAGTTCCCATCATAATAAATAAATAAAATAACGATAGAGAAGTGATATAGTGAGCCTCCTCGATGCTTACCTCTTTGTCCAGGAAGTTACACGTGATGTTGAGGAGAATACCACTACGAATCTCTTTACGTTGACACAGACAATATTCATTAAACACAACCACCGCTGATGATGTGTCTTTAGGTGGACAGCGGGCAACCACTAGGGCACTACAAGGGACAGGACCCACCACTGCTATGAACACCAGCAGCGCCCTCGTCAGTGCCTTCAGGAGCCCACCACTCCGCCGCCGCCGCCATGCCGTTCCTCCTTCTCTTCTTTCTCCTCCTCCAAGAGTCGTCATAACACCCACCATGATGGATGGAATTGAATGATTTGTAACTGGTAAGGTTTTGACGCGCTTTAACGTCTGTTCTATAAATGGTTTTCTGTCCCCACCTTCAGTCAGACATACAGACAGCTATAGTTTCCACCTAGTCTTCCATTATTATTATTATTATTAATATTTCTTGACAGCACCATATACCACTCAGTTCTAACACCGTTTACACACCACACCCACACCCACTTTCTTTTATTAATTTTTCTATATTTGTTCGGCTTTTTTTTCTTCCGTGTGCAGTATACTTGAAAAAGAAAACAATATATATTTATAGACGTGTTATTGTAATGGTTGCCTCGGGAGTTTATTATTATTATTGTTATTATTATTATTATTATTATTATTATTATTATTATTATTATTATTATTATTATTATTAGGAGTTTGATTTCTCTCCCATTGAATCGAGAGAGGCTGGCCGGAGCTTCAGCAATCGTCCTTGTGTTATGTTTTTCACTTTTTTTCTATTATGTTCTTGACGAAATTGTTCAGATATATAGATAACTGTGCGAGTGTATAACTGTACAGTAGAGATGGGAAAGAAGAAAAAAATGGCGGGGAAGGAGGAGGAGAGGAAGGGGGAGGAGTGAGAGGAGGTGGACTGGATTCAACACTGCTGTAATATGGGAATGTGGTGGTGGCCCTCTCTCTCTTTCTCTCTCTCTCCTCCTCTCCCTCCCCCCTCTCTCTCTCTCTCTCCTCTTCCTCCTCCCTCCCCCTCCCCCCTCCCCCTCCTCTCCATCTCTCTCTCTCTCTCTCTCTCTCTCTCTCTCTCTCTCTCTCTCTCTCTCTCTCTCCAATATATATCAGAAAACATTGTTTGACAAAAACAATGGTGGCACCAATGTTGTTGCTTTGAATACAGTAGTTTAGATGAAATCAATTGCTCCAGATAGATTAGCCATCAACACTACTACCTACCTACGTAACCTACATACCCCCCTTAATACAACTACCGCCCCCCACCCCCCACACACCCCAAACACACCCCTCGTTCATTCAAGGTCTCACTCCACCCCTCCTTCTCCACACCCCTCAAACCCACCCATCCATCCATTATTCTCATCCTCATTCGCGTCCTCATACATTATTTATATTACATACAAGATAAAAACAATGATATTTTAAATTGTTTATATTTATATAGTCTTCTGATATCCTATGTTGATTAAGGGGGGAAGTTCAGTGTTGGTGAAGGTTGTGGGTGCTTACTGGAGTTGTGTATTTGGTATAGAGGTTGTGGAGTGGTGGGGGTTGGGGGCTTGGTGTGGGTTGTGAAGTGGGGGTTATATACTGTATGTGGGGGCCTTGTGGAGGTTGTGGAGTATAGGGGGTGGGGGTTGATGGAGGTTGTGAAATAGGGGTTGTGGAATTGAGGGGGCGGAGTCTAAGTCCAACGGTCCTCAATACACTGATATCTCGCCCCTCCCTCCAACTACTTCCTGCTCGTTGCCAACTCACACACACACACACACACACACAAACTACTCCAATACATATGCACTTCTTCAAACAATACCCTCTATGTGTGATTTTTAGGTATGGAATTACACACACACACACACACACACACAAACATATAACCATTCATCACACACACACAGACACTCATAATTCCTGTACATATATACTGTACTGTATAGGCCTATACATATTCACTTTTAACAACCTCTTCAAACTATATCCTATTATTACCCTCCCTGTATGATAGTAAGTGATGAACAAAATTAATATACTATTTTGTCATTATTCAAGATATATATATATATAATAATAATCAATCTTTATATAGTTTTTTTTTTAATATCTTGGAATTTATTTTCTTGTCTATATTTATTTTTTCTTTCTCTGATGTATTTACTTATTCATTTACTTTTTTCTTTTTCTTTTGCCAGCGATAAACTTGACCTTGAAAGGTTTGAGTCGCGTCCACGTCTCGACAGCTAAGAGGGGAGTATATTATTTTGTGGTACATTATTAGAGCACCTTGATTCCTCCAAAGTATGACACTAAACAGGTTTGTGTTGGTAAATCTGGAGCAACTGAATCCTCCAAACTATTCCAAGCAAGCAACAGAACACTATTAGTTTTGCTCTTTTGGTCCTGTTGTTTCCTGGCATACTTTGGAGGATTCAAGGCACTCCAATGTACCAAAAAAGAATAATTATGCCACGAAATAAGCTCCTCGCATATACTGTAGGTGTGTGTATGTGTGTGTTTCTTGGTAATATTTGAAGGACTCGTTTACCTCCAATAATCGGACTTCATTATAGCTATGCAACCCTTAAGGTTGCATTATTATCAATTTATTAAAAAAAAAAAATAGAGCTGGTATATAAATATAATGTAAAACGAGTATTTAGATTTTAAAGTGTTTAACATGTATAAAATTAACTCTTAACACCAAATTATGATAATAGTTATACAAGCTATTTTGTTAGTCAATATAAAAAGCCAAATACTGAAGTTATTAATACTCTCTACGGGGTTACCACACACGTTTTCATTATGTTAAAATAATGGGTTAACCAAATCATTAAGAACTTCTTGCAGTTCTTCTATATTTCGGAATTACGCGCGCATGACAACAACAACAACAACAACAGCAACAACATATGAGAAGTGTGTGTTACTGGTGTTGGCAAGCAGTGGAGGAAAGGAGAGGAGAGGAGAGGAGAGTAGGAGTGGAGAGGAGCAGCATGTATGTATGTATGTAGTGGGGCCTACCGGTGGTCCCGAGGTTGAGACGGTACAGGGGCACTTGTTTATGACAGACTGGGTGTGATGTGCCTCTCTCTCTCTCACTCTCTCTCTCTTGTTGAATATATTGTATGTATTGGGACTCCCTCACTCCTTCTCTCCCAGCGCACACTCCACACTCCCGCCTTTCACACTCCCGCCAAATTTTTCCCGCTCCCGCCAAATTTTTCCCGCCTTTTCCTCGCTTGGTTTGGTTACTTTATTTTATATTTTTATTTTTGTCTGTGGAATACATAGACATTGTTTCTTGTTGGTTTTCCGTTATGTTCTTCACCATTGTGTTCGTGGTGACGTTCGTAACTGTGATTATATGGCACTTTCTCTGAGATTAAAACAACTTAATTAAACTTTCCCCTTTCTCTGAGATGAAAACAACTTATTTGATTGATTAAACTTTTCCCCTTCGTCAATTGTTTCCTTGTTTGGGATTTTTATTAGAGATTATTTTGATTTATTATGGTTATATGATTCGAGTGGTAGTATAACCCTTCATTATTACTTGTTTACAAAAAGTTATATTGAAATCGGTAAACGTGTGGAGAATTAAGATGCGACCAATATAATTAATGGAAACAAGAAGATATGTTTAAAAGTGAAGTGGTAGGCCTATGATATAACATGTAAAGGCCATACATAATATGTGTGAAATTGACGACTAAACAAGACCCACAGTGTAGTTATAATTATATATGTGTGTGGAGTGTAGACGACGGCATAAAACTAAAAAAAAATATTTGGAAAGGCATAAATAATATAAATATAGGCTAATCCCTGACACGTTAATACTTAATAGTCAGTCAAATATAATATCATATAGAGTCCATACACACATTCACACACACAGTCACACACACACACACACTACATTACAATTTAAGGAGTTATCGTTCGGTTGTTGACAAATCCGATTAAGTAAGTGCAGTAAATGCAGCTACTGATCTGAATAAGTAGGAAATTAAGCAATACGTATAGAATCTCCATCGTGTTCAGTAACAAGAATAAATAGATATAATAATAGTTACCGCCGGTCGCCTCACTCACTCAGTCAGTGACAGCACGCAAAGGAGGGAAGAGAGACGTATGTAGTGTTTCCTGACATACATACATACATATATTCATTTGTTCGGGTGTTTAGGAATAGATAGACGGACGGAAGGACGCCAAGTGAACGGGAGGCATAGCATAGCTGTAGTATTATTTCAACACACACAGACACATACATAGTTACATACACACAATGCCCCTCTACCACCAACAACAACCAAGGCACCATGGGAGAAATGAGAGACAAGCATGGAGTCCCAATAATATACTCCTGGTGGCTGGTATCGTCGTATTTCTGCTGCTGGTGTCTGTAGGTGAAGGCGCCCTGGTGGTCAAGTGCCCAACGCAGCCTTCTTCAGCCACACAACAACAACAACAACAACAGACATCTACATCAACACCACCTCCTCCTAACTACTGTAACTGTACCAGAATGGGCCCCATCCTTAGTATCAAATGTGACTTTCAGAATAAGGAGGTGAGTGTATGGGTTTGTTTTGTTATTACACACATGCTTGTATTTTTTATATTAGGCTCTCGTTCGTTCGTTGTATACTTTTTTCTTTTCGCGTTTGTTACTTTTTTTGTTGTACGATTATATTAATTGTGGTGGTGGTGGTGTTTATGAGTTGTTAAATGTGACTTTGAGGACAATTAATACCCAATTAATTAAGGGTAGGGTATAGTTTTGACTTTTTTTGAAGATAATGATTCCTCCAAAACTATTACCAACAACAGGTCACCATTATTTTTGTTAATCAGCTGGTCCTGTTTCCTGGCATGCCCAACAGGCCATTAAGTTGACCCGGGGACTACTGCAACCCTTCCTGACCCCGTCCCTCAAGAGTACCTACGTCAGGATGAAGAGTACCAAGAGCATCTATGTCACGAGCCAGTTCATGCAGGCTTGGCACGAGGTCCCTTCTTCTGCCTTCGATGTGTGGCACGGGGGCAACGTCACCCTTGAGTCTAGTCCTGCTGCCGAAGTGCCCATGGTCTACAATACTACCTCGTTTGCTGGTATGTGAAAAATTGGAAGAGTTGATAGAGATTAGGGGGTCTTTGTTTGTTTGGGCTGTGTTTGGTTGGGGGGTTTTGTTTGTCTGTTTGTTTGCTGGTGTTGTATGAAGGAGGAGGTATAGATGTATTTGATTGGTAGGGGATTTTGTTTGTCTGTTTGTCTGCTGATGTTGTATGATAGAGGAGTAGATGGTGTTTGTTGTTTGTTTGGGCTATGCTTGGTGGGTGTGTCTGTATGATTTTTTGTTTTCTGTTTTGTTTTTGCTGGCGAGGGAGAAAGAGGAGGCGGTGTTTGTTGGGGTTATTTGTGGGTGTTTCTGTATGTTTGTTTGTTTCCTGGTGAGTGAGGGAGGAGGTGTTTGTCGTATGTTGTGGTTTTGTTGGAGAGGAGAAAGTGGTGGTGGTGTTGGTTTGTTGGGATTAGTCTATGTTAATTAATTGGTGGGTGTTTATGTCTGAAGTATATTGAAAAAGTAAAAATAATTAAGATGGTGTTTGTTGTTGTTATTATATGGGTGTTTCTGTCCGTTTGTATGTATCTACTAATTATGATCATGTATTTGTTTGTATAGCCTAATAATAATTTGTATTGTATATTATTTTACTATATTTTCATGTTTTATTGTTCATTTATTTACCCTATTTCAGGTACTATTTCAGTACCCTATTGTGGGTATCGTAAATTGCAACATTACCGAAATTCCAACTATGATCATGCATTTGTTTGTATAGCCTAATAATTTGCAAAGTATACAATATTACTTTATTTTATTTTCATGTTTTGCTTTTCATTTATTTACTTTATATTTGGTGTGGGTATCGTAGGTTTACTTTATATACTTTATTTCAGGTGTGGGCATCGTAGGTTTACTTCATTTACTTTATTTCAGGTGTGGGTATCGTAGGTATACTTTATATACTTTATTTCAGGTGTGGGTATCGTAGGTTGCAACATTACCGAGATTCCAGCCAGATTCTTGAGGGACAGACAGCGAGGAGGGTTCCGAATCAAGAGTAGTAATGTGGGCGTCATCAGGGCTGGCTTCATACACAAGATTAAAGAGGTTAGTTAGGCTAGGCGGGAATCTCTCTTTTCGTTTTTGGCTTCATACACAAGATTAAAGAGGTTAGGCTAGGCGGGAATCTTCTCTCTTTTCGTTTTTGGCTTCATACACAAGATTAAAGAGGTTAGGCTAGGAGGGATATCTTTGTTTACGTTTATATTTATATTTCTTGTGTGACCCTGTTGATTATTTTTCTACACATACACACACACACACACACACACTCTCTCTCTCTCTCTCTCTCTCTCTCTCTCTCTCTCTCTCTCTCTCTCTCTCTCTCTCTCTCTCTCTCAAAACATCATATCCTCTACACACACACACACACACAATCACCACCACCACCTCCAACACCAATTTATAACTAACTCCATCCATTCCCTTCTCACCCACACCCACCCACACCCACAGATGCGGTACATAGTGTTGGAGAAATCTGTGGTGGATGTGGTGGAAGGGTCGGTGGCATCGGAGGGTTTCGTCACACTCAGCCAGAGATCAGTACACAGTTGGAGTGGACTACTTATTACAAACACGAGCTTCGGAGTTTTGGCTGCTGGTGCCTTCAATCTTACGCATCATGTGAGTATTGGGAATTTTGGAAAAGAGAGGGAGAGACTTTCAACTTTACGCATCATGGGAGAGGAATAGAGAGGGCGAGTGGTGGTGGGAGAGGGATAGGGAGGGACTTTCAATTTACGCATCATGGGAGAGGGATAGAGAGGGACTTCCAACTTTACGTATCATGGGAGAGGGATAGAGAGGGACTTTCAAATTTACGTATCATGTGAGTGGTGGAGGGAGAGGGATACAGAGTGACAAGGAGAGTGTTTAATGTTTATGATGTAGTTACTGTTTTGTGACGTGTATTACAGAGTGACATAGAGGGTGTTAGTGGTCAATTGTTGTTGTTAATGTTATGATGTAGTTAATGTGTTGTGACGTGTATTACAGAGTGACATAGAGTGTTAGTGGTCTGTTGTTGTTATTACTATGTTTTTGTTATGATGTAGTTACTGTTTTGTGACGTGTTTTACAGAGTGACATAGAGAGTGTTAGTGGTCTGTTGTTGTTATTACTATGTTTTTGTTATGATGTAGTTACTGTTTTGTGACGTGTTTTACAGAGTGACATGGAGAGTGTAAAAGTGGTGAACAGTCGAGTGGGTCGTGTTGGCAGTAAGGCACTCACTATGACCGGCGATATCAACGTCACCATCATGAAAAACGTCTTTGAGAAACTGGACCGTCAAGCTCTTAAGGTTAGTCAGTCAGTCAGTCAGTCAGCCTTGTCTCTGTTCAACCTATCAGTGTAGATGTATTAGAGTGATAATATGATGTGGGATGATGTGTGTATAAGAGAGTAAATAGTGTGAAGAGAGAATGATTAATATGAAAAGGATAATATGTGTGAAAATATTTGTGGGAAGAGAGTAATAACTATGAAGAGAATCATTAGTTAGTGTAAAGAGAGTGTGATTAATGTGAAGAAAGTAAAATGATTGTGGAAGTGGGTAATTAGTATGAAATGATTAGTGTAGATGGAGTATAATTTATGTGAAGAGAGACGTTAGTGTGAAAGTAATTAATGTGAAGTTTGTGTGTGGTGTCAATTAAGGACCCTGTACTCGTGTATGATAATTGGAGGCTTCTGATTCCTCTTAACCATGCCACGAAACAAACTCCTTCCAAATAGCCAGTGGGAGGCGTTTCGTGGCAATATTTCAAGGACTCATTTATCTTCAAAATTCTGACTATACAACACAGGGTCCCTTATTAAATTTAAACTTCAGGTTGCTGTGACTGGGACGGTGAACTTCGACCAAAACATCATCAGGTCGTGGGCAGGAGATGCACTGGAAGGGTTCATGTGTCACAACAGGACTTCACTAGAGAGGAACACCTTCGAAGTGGTTGATGACGTGGCCTCCGTACTCAACCTCTCCACTACACCCTTCCATACCTCCTGTGGAAACCCTCAGGTACACACACACACACACACCCTATTTCAGTTCACCACACACACATACGCACGCGCTATCAATTCACCACGCACACACTATCAGTTCACCACTCTCTCTCTCTCTCTCTCTCTCTCTCTCTCTCTCTCTCTCTCTCTCTCTTCAGTTTTGACTCTGACTATCACGTACTGTACTTTATTTAGTATTAGATTATCACTTACTGTACGTAAGGTGATAGTATACTTTTGGTAAATTGGAGTGCCTTGATTCCTCCAAAGTACAGTTCCGGTATGTCAAGAAAGAAGACCAGATGGACAGAAATAATCGTGTCCTGTTGCTTGGAATAGTTTGGCAGTTGGAATAGGAATCAGGCAGTTGCTCCAGATTTACCAACACAACCTACTTTCAGATTACCACTTACAGTACATACACTTCAACTTTCAGATCTTCCTTGTCATCACGCCCCAGTCCTACCTACTGTACGTGGCCGATTCTAGAGGGGCGTGGGTGTTGGGTGGACTACTGGCTGTGGGTTTGGTGGTGTTGATGTGGGTCGGCTGGAGATACCTAGGCAAGGGAGGAGAGACTATCTACAACACCACCAACACGGGTAGATTCACTAGTCTGTTGGCAGGACGGGGCAACAACGCAAGGAGAACATCGCTTGAAAATCTTCCTAGACACGCTGAGTTTAATGTCCCCGTAGATGATGATGAAGATGATGATGATGATATGATGAGGGGAGGTAGTGGTGGTGGTGGTGGTGGTGGTGATGGTGGGGGAAATAAGTTGTTGAGGAGTGGTGGTGATGGTGGGAAGTTGTTGAAAGGTGGTGGTGGTGGTGGTAGGGTGATGGAGAAAGTTGTAGAAGTAGAAGTGTATGATGATGATTATGATGATGATGATGATGATGATGATGAAAAAGAGGATGAGGATGCTAAGATGGTGGATGTGGATGACGGGGATGTGGTAGGTCCAGTGACTCCCACACAGAAAGACCCCAGTTAGATACATGTAGAAATAAATACTGTACTTATATACTGTGTGTATGTGTGTGTGTGATAATTGGATTTTCATGGTTCCCGCCTATCTTATGTTTTATTGACTGTCTTTTGATTAACGCCACGGCCCAATAAAAAAACAAAATAACAAAACTTAGATACTTGCACACATACGCACACATTAACCAGATATATATATACACACACACAACTATAGATATATATACACACACACATCAACCAGATATATATATACACACACCAGCCCTCTTCTCAATTCATTTTTGACTTCAGATAGTGATCCTGTGATGTAGTCAGAAAATTGGAGGTAAATGAGTCCTTCAAACATTGCCCCGAAACACACACACTCACACACCTATAGGGAAGGAGCTTGTTTGTTTCATGGACTCTTGACCGTTACTGTACAATAAAAAATTGATAACCCTAAGTTTCTTCTTTGTTTAATTTGTATTTTACTTAATGAATAAACCAATGACTTGTGAAATAATTTGTGCATCTGACATTATTCCTTTATTATTTACTTATTATATACCGTATAAAGTCAAATTAAACTAACTCTTGGTGTGAAAAACGACATGATTAATTACTATTCTTTATTAATTTTATATATACATATCTTTAACAGAGAAATATTTTGACGAATTAACAGCGGCTTCGAATCTTCTTATGTCACAGAAGCAACAGGTTACATGAATAGAATCGAGCTAACAACCTGACTAGCTCACTGGTTTGTTGGTTCATAAGGTCTGTCTGCATGGAACGGTACACTCGTGATATGTAATCCCTGACCAGAGATGACAGAATAGGCTTCGACTGTCTTGCCCAAGTCACCTCCATCTTGTCTTCTCTCCTTCCCTCCCTCCCTCCCTCCTTTTCTCTCGACCCCCACTTCTCCCCCTTTCATTCACTTCCGGTCATGCGCAGTGTTATAATGAGGATGCGCAGTGTTATAAGGACAGGTTCAAGAGGGAAATGAGTTAACCTATAATTCTCTCAGTCATTGTCACATCCAACCAATATGTTGATAGAAGTTAATAGTTTTGTTGCTGCCTGTTGCTACCCGTTGCTACCCGCTTTTTCAACCCCCCTCCCCTCCCCCCTGCTGTTCCTACCCGCTTTTACTACCCCCTCTCCTCCTCCCTGCTGTTGCTACCTGCTATTCATTATATTCCTTTAATTATATTCTTTTTTTCTAACTACAAGATCATTGGTAATCACCCGGCATTTACACACACTCGATATTTACAGAGGAAGTTCCGCCGATGATAGGAAATAAAAATGTGATATATTTTAATCAGGTGGAAACGAAACACCTGGAGGAGGAGGAGGGTGGGGGGAAGGGGGGGTATTGGTTGGGGGGCGTTGGGAGGCTAGACCATGGAGCTAGAATAGGAGGAGGCGGCCCGCGCGTTCATTTGGGTCTCAGTGGAGTGAAGCCAGTCAGGTCCTCAGAAGCCAACGCCTAGTATTGGCAAGAAAGGCTGACCACTCATAGTACCCATACAGTTTACCCATATTCCTCACCATGTTTATTCATTTTTAATTACGGTATGACATGTATTTCGTATTCTTTAATTAATAACATACAATTCACACATCTTTCAATAATATAAATAAAAAATTATAAATTACTGACCTATCACTCTATACCAAATTGGCCACTGAAATGTATAAGTTTTGTATATATTTGTCAACTCTTTATTTTCACTTTGGATGCCAACTTCTTAGTAATTTGTTTGGCCTTATATACATATTTCACCTGCAAATATGATTCAGCAACTGCCTTAATTAACTAATTCAAGTGATTATCAGTCGTACATGTGGCCAGCTAAAGTAGAAAATATGTATTTGTGGGCATAATATATTAACACTGATATTATTATTTTGCTACAATCTACCCTCTCCAAAGTGGTGCTGGACCCTCTTTCCTTAAACAGTTTTTCTGATGTAATACATATATCAATTACATCATCAGATGGATACACCAAGTTTACTCTGTCTTTAAGTTTTACCAAGGAAAGAATATGTTTATCAGTCTTGTCTGAGTTTAGGGCAACAATGTATGGTTCACAATACAAGGACTTCATTAACATATATATCAAATCCTGCTATATATAAAACTATCTTATTTGTACACTTTGAGAGATGAGACTGACTTGGAATATACATGTATTCCTCTGACTCTTCATTAACAGAATCAGATAATATCCTACTTTTCAGAACAGAGTCATTGATTACCTAAAGAGAAATATTATTTTTAATATTTCTAACACACTTGCTTGACACACTTAAAATTGGAACAGAATCCAATGGTATGCATTTCCTTGGAATAATAGGCATGACCAAGTAACCGATCATCCTAACTAGGGAGGCAAAATGAATAATGCAGTATTTAATGATACATGTAATGCCAATTACAGTTACACTGAGAAGGATGTCAACTCTTTTACTGTATATGTCATGAAGTCGGAAAAAGAAAAATAACTGAATTATTGTTGTATATTCAAAACCATGACATTTTCAACCTTAGTGATGGGTTGGTGATGGGTCTCACAAACGTAATCCCTTAATGAACTTCCTAATTGATAAATCGGTCCCTCCCTAAGTAACACACAAACACAGCCGTTTATTAATTTGTTTGGTGACCCTCCCTCACACGTAAACATATTTTACCACACCCAGATTGTACACACACATACACAAGCACACGCACACACACACACACGCATAGACATACACATGACATACTTTGATAACTGCATAAAAAGGAACTGCTTTACTGTATAATATGTTATTTCTTCACTCTATCCTGACCACTGAAGATAGTGGTAGTGTTCACCCAAACTGTTTAGTGACAATATATTTCATTGTCTGCAGAATGTATGAATTAATCACCTTTTGGGTGACATAAGTCATGGCCAGATTATTAATTAAGGAGTGGCTGGCGAGCTTCTTGACAATCCCAATATGGCTGACCTGACCTCACTTTTCTGACCGCGGGTCGTCTCCTCCCATTCTAGCTCCATGGGCTAGACGAAGGCATGATGAGGGACCACCACTGTCAAGAATTCAGTATTGCCAGGTGCAGAAAAATGTCACTGTTTTTAGGGAATTTTGTAGTCCACACAGGGAAATTATATAAAAAAGATTGTCCAGGAGGAAACTAGGGAAATTTCTACCAGACGAGATCCCACAAAAAGAGTAAAACAGGGAATTATTATTGAGGTAAAAAAGGGATTTGTAAAGGTGAATGTAGGGATATTTCTTCCAGCAGACCTGACATCACTCACTTAAGTCACTTCATTAGCGCTGGTGACTTGATAGAGGTATGACGTGCTTCTTGAGTCTCCGCATTAAACGCCGGCTATTTAATGTAAGTATACGTTCCTTTCTGGTTTACTTTTTATTTAGTATATACATATTTTAAAGGGGATTATAATTATGTTCGTATATCTAGTCTCGTGTTGCTGTAAAATAAGAAAAACGTTGTGTAAAGAATTGGAAGCCGGCATTTTTTTGACATTGGCAGGCTGATTTGAGTTGACGTAATTGTTTGATGGTTTAATTAAAGGCCCTGTGATCGGGAATGTAAATTGAAGGCTTCTGATTCCTCCTGACTATGCCACGAAATAAGCTCCTTCCATATTAGTGGATTTTCGTGGCAATATATAAAGGACTTTAGGATTTAAGTTATTCTCTGCTAAGTCCCTAAACCTTTCCTCCTTATTCACAACTTTTAAGATTGTGGACATTAGAATTAGCCATTATTTTTGCTTAATTAATATTTGTGTGGTTAGGATTACGTAGCCAGTAATAATGGATTCCTAATTATTCCGTGCCGGTGAACAAACCAGCCTCTCTATTTTCACTAATTTATTAATATTAAGAGTAGTCGAAGAGGTGTTCGTCAATACCGTACCGTTATATATGTAGCAGGTTTAATTAATTAAACTTTCTAAGTGGTTTAAATTTTAATATTGGTCGATATTCTAGTGTCATGGCATCCCTTCCTTGTCTGTGGATTCCTCCCTTCCCACAATTTTCTTTTATAACTATCACACTGGTACAATTTCTATAAAGTATTATATAACAAATTTATGCTGAACGTGAGGCGAGTGACTGTAGGTGGTGGAGGACGTGAGGGAAATATAAATGGGTAAAGATGAAATAGAGGAAAAGTCAGTCATGACTGCAGGTGGTGGAGGACGTGAGGGAAATATTAATGGGTAAAAATGAAATAGAGGAAAAGAGAAAAAATAACAAATTACCCAAGTTGCCGTAAATCAGAACAGAATTGCCAGACGGAAATATACTGCCTTTTACGTTAAATTATAGGTTAGTATAGAGTTGTATAGCATTTTGCACGATTACAAAAAAAATTCTGAAGGCTATTATGACGATCTACCGATATTCACTTATAATAATTAATCTTCCAGTAATTTGATAATGTGTCTTAAGACTCTAAACAAATATTTAATTTTTAGCTGCTGCAAGTTCTAGTTCGTTTAGCATGAAAGAATTAATGCAAATGCTATTTATCTTGCTTTCTTTGTACAGTAATAAGTCTAAATTCGTAATGAGGAATAGGCTATGGAAGTTAAATTATTCGCGTTTGATAATTTAGTACTTTTAGTCTGGCTAGTGAATGGCAGTAAATTAGCCGATAATATCCTAATAACCATACGTAGCCTAATGAGACGGCTTGAGTATTAGGCTCTTGCTAAGCGGAATTAAACTCATAAATTATTTTTGTACTGTGATCCTATAAAAATAAAACTAATTTGAATAAACCGGCACGTTCTTGGTAGGTAAAAAGATGTGTAGCAGATAGTTTCGGTATTAAAACTATAAAACTTTCTACCTGTTACTAATTCATTTATATGGTTACAGGTGTTGGAACGGGATTGCAAGAGGTTTAGTGCAAGTATGCAGTTATGAAGATGCTGCATTGAAGATGATTTTAGAGAATGCTACTGTGGCTTCGAGGTTCATTTCTTGAGTATATGAGAAATGAAGGAATAAAAGCGTATAGCAAGAACACCATACATAAAAAGAAAGTGGTTTGCTGAAAGAAAGATGTGGCAATCAAGATTGTTTTGAGTTTGGACTAAAGGGATGGTGTCTAGCTCGAACTAAACACTATGCAGATGATAGTGAGCCTTTGGTCCTCATCTTTTTCCATATAGAAATAAAAAAGCTGGAGGTGGAGACAGTCCTGGGGATTTGTGGCAAGAAGGAAGATTATGGTGGTGAAGAGAACAAGCAACTTTGAAGATTAGATGCTTGTGTAGATGGATAGATGAGCCAGCAGAAGCAGTGAAAATGGAAATTATGAGCTCCAATGTTTGAGCACTCATCATCGTATTAAAACCCAATACAACCTTCTCATCGTAAAGGTGAGGATTACAGGGTGTTGTACTATTGTTAGTAAAGATGGTCTATATGTTACTGTTAAGAAACTATCAAAGTATGTCGATATGTCAATTAAGGATTGTACAGGGTTGAAGCCAGAAATTGTACTGGATTCAAGATCAAGTGTAACCTTTACCATTTTATATTATACACTATTGAAATATCGTATTTTGTTGAAATATATGGTAAAATATAACTCCTTTTTGAAATGTATTCCAGTCATACACTGTAACTAACTCCTTTGAATTTTCAGGTTTGTAACAGGCTCTTCAATCATCGCTGGAGCATCACTTCGAGGGACCCATGGAGTGAGTGTTAAAAATACGTGTCATTTCGGTTTAATCCCCTGTTTAGGCAGAGGATTTACTCGAGTACGACCCCTTTTTTGTTTACTTTTTTTGTAGTGTCCTCATGCTCAGAGCAATTTTTGTTAGGGCTTCTGATAGGACGTGTTAGGCAGGGACTCGTGCGATGCGGCTCAGAGTGTGGGGGCTGTTGGTCTGATAATGTCAGGCACGTGGGCTCCGTACTCAAGTAAACCCTAACAACACTCGCCAGACTTGTGGATTAAACCTTTGTGTACTAATGTTCTAGATACTTACAGGTGTGGATAATTATGGAGATTAGTGTTTTGGTGTTGTGATGGTGAATGGCTGGTGGAGACAATTATATTGTTGATGGATCCCAAGATGCTGTAAGGAAGTATCCTGGTTCGAGTGGCAGCAGAGGAGACGAGTAATAAGGTGAGGATTAAATGGTGTTGTAAACTGGTTCACTGAAAGGTTTTATGTTTAGCAATGTGATTGGTCAGTTACTCTCTAAACAACTAATTTCTGAACCTTGGGTTGGCTGGAGAATTTTCTTTCATGATGCTATGTGATAAATAAAATTAATTTCCACATGTATATTACATTCCACTTGATTACCAGAGTAATGGGCCATTCCTTTTTCAGATTGGAGACTGCCTTCATGCTGATTGGATAACGTTTTCTTTCAAGCAGAATTAGATCACCGCCTCTAAATGCAGAGTGAGTATCCCTCAGATAAAATGTTAACTGAGATTTGTTGTGTGGAGAGTTTACTAGAGTTCGCCCTGCATTGTTTACATTTCTTGGTACCATTTTACTGAGCATTTGGAAAGGGCTTTTGATAGGTACACGTTAGGCAGGGACCAATACAACTGTGTGGGCTCAGTGGCCACGGGCTGCTGGTCAAAGAAATGTTAAACAAGCAGGTGTTGTTCACTAGTAAACCTCGGGGTAAGTTGGTGAAATGTGAGTGCACCGTGGTCATGTTACATGTGGTGGTGGTGGGACCTGAAGTCCAGTGGTATGAATGGACATTGATGTGGTGGTGGGACCTGAAGTCCAGTGGTATGAATGGACATTGATGTGGTGGTGGGACCTGAAGTCCAGTGGTATGAATGATGACATTGTGGTGGTGGTGGTGGGACCTGAAGTCCAGTGGTATGAATGATGACATTGTGGTGGTGGTGGTGGGACCTGAAGTCCAGTGGTATGAATGATGACATTGTGGTGGTGGTGGGACCTGAAGTCCAGTGGTATGAATGGACATTGTGGTGGTGGGACCTGAAGTCCAGTGGTATGAATGATGACATTGTGGTGGTGGTGGTGGGACCTGAAGTCCAGTGGTATGAATGGACATTGTGGTGGTGGTGGTGGTGGGACCTGAAGTCCAGTGGTATGAATGATGACATTGTGGTGGTGGTGGTGGGACCTGAAGTCCAGTGGTATGAATGGACATTGTGGTGGTGGTGGTGGGACCTGAAGTCCAGTGGTATGAATGATGACATTGTGGTGGTGGTGGTGGTGGGACCTGAAGTCCAGTGGTATGAATGATGACATTGTGGTGGTGGTGGTGGTGGTGGGACCTGAAGTCCAGTGGTATGAATGGACATTGTGGTGGTGGTGGTGGGACCTGAAGTCCAGTGGTATGAATGGACATTGATGTGGTGGGATATTGGTATGAGGGTGATGGGGCCCAGTGGTATGAATGATGGACATTGTGGTGGTGGTGGTGGGACCTGAAGTCCAGTGGTATGAATGATTGACATTGTGGTGGTGGTGGGACCTGAAGTCCAGTGGTGTGAATGGACATTGATGTGGTGGGACATTGGTATGAGGGTGATGGGACCCAGTGGTGTGAGTGATGGACATTGGTGTGGTGGTAATGGGTCCTAGTGGTGTGGCAGTGGGATGGGCCCGTGGTGGTGTGGCAAAATGGGATAGGCTAGGTGGAAGAGGACTACTGGAGTTGTGGTATAGTGTGGCAATGATTGAGAATTGAGAGGGCCCACAGGGAATGATAACTGGATAGGAATGTGGTGAAGATCAATTTAAAAATAGTGCAGGGCATTTGGGAATGGAAGGTTGGGTGATGGAAAATGGGGAATGGTCCTGGCTAAGATGAGAATTGGCCTGTGATTGGGAAATGGAGACTGGTTGGGAAAATGACTAGTGGGATAATTAAGGAATATATTTGAGGAATGAGCACTAAAGATATAAGGATACAAAGTGTTGATTGGTAAATGGAAATAGTAGAAAGATAAAGATGGCTGCTTGGCTGGATGACATGTGATTAAGAATTGGGATGAATTGAGAAGAAATAGGAGGGTGAATGAAATTGGGAAAGATGCACAATATGATTAGGAAATGACCAGTGTTGCTTGGGATTGGGGAATGAAGACCAGTGGTAATTGGGATTGGCATATTCAAAGATTGGGGAATGGAAAAAATGACCAGTGCAAAATTGGATTGGAAAGATGGCCAATGTGATGGTAAAAAAAAATTAAACTACCCCACAGTGGAGTGATGATTGGGGAAGGAGAGATAAGGCCAGTGATGGTGGTGATTGGGGAAGGAGTGATAAGGCCAGTGATGGTGGTGATTGGGGAAGGAGAGATTAGGCCAGTGACTGATTGGGGAAGGACGATTAGGTTGGAAAGTATAGAAACAGGGTCAGTGAGGATTGCCTGTGGTGATGTGGGTAAGTGGTTTTGTCGCCCCTTCGGCCCCAGCCACTCTTTTATATCTTCAACTATCCCTCATTTTCTTTCTATTTCCTTCCTGCTTGCTGTCCCACCTCTCGTCACCTTTTCATGGCTCTGGATGGATGGAGTGAGAGGAGTAGGAAGAGGATATATGGTGGAGAGTGGGCTGGAGGAGGATGGTGGTGGTGGAGGAGAGAAGAGGGTGGAGGGGATGATGGTGGTGGTGGTGGAGAGAAGAGGGTGGAGGGGATGGTAGTGGTGGTGGTGGTGGAGAGAAGAGGGTGGAGGGGATGGTGGTGGAGAGAAGAGGGTGGAGGGGATGGTGGTGGTGGTGGAGAGGAGAGGGTGGAGGGGATGATGGTGGTGGTGGTGGTGGAATGTGGAGAGAATTATTGTTATTTGAGATAAGGTGATTTTGGTGGTAAATAGAGATGTGGAGAGGATGACAGAAGTGGAGACATATTATGGTATATGATGGAGATGGAGAAAGGATGGTATTGGAGATAGAGGGGATGATAATGGAGTGAGATGGGGGAGAGAGGATGATAATGGAGTGAGATGGGGGAGAGTGATAATGGAGCGAGATGGGGGAGAGAGGATGATAATGGAGCGAGATGGGGGAGAGTGATAATGGAGCGAGATGGGGGAGAGAGGATGATAATGGAGCGAGATGGGGGAGAAAGGATGATAATGGAGCGAGATGGGGGAGTGATAATGGAGCGAGATGGGGGAGAGAGGATGATAATGGAGCGAGATGGGGGAGAGTGATAATGGAGCGAGATGGGGGAGAGAGGATGATAATGGAGCGAGATGGGGGAGAGTGATAATGGAGCGAGATGGGGGAGAGTGATAATGGAGCGAGATGGGGGAGAGTGATAATGGAGCGAGATGGGGGAGAGTGATAATGGAGCGAGATGGGGGAGAGTGATAATGGAGCGAAATGGGGGAGAGTGATAATGGAGCGAGATGGGGGAGAGTGATAATGGAGCGAGATGGGGGAGAGTGATAATGGAGCGAGATGGGGGAGAGTGATAATGGAGCGAAATGGGGGAGAGTGATAATGGAGCGAGATGGAAAGAGGATAAAGGAGAGGATAATGATAATGGAGAGATGGAGATAGTGAAAAAGGGCGAGAGAAGAGGTAGTGAGGATGATTGATGAAGCAAAATAGGGAGAGAAATGGAAGGGATGACTGTAGTGAGATGGAAATTGGGAGTGTAGGAGGATGGAAAGAGGGATTGATGGGGGTAAGTGTAGGATGGAGAGAGGGATTGATACAGGGGAATGAGGAGTTGGAGGATGAAGATGGGACGAGGGTGAGATGATAATTGGAGGCTGAGAAAGGAATATGGAATGGGATGGAGTGGGGGAGAGATGGAAGTAAGGATGGAGAGAGGGATTGATGATGAGGATGGTGGAGAGATGAGGGGATTGCAGATGATGTGTATTGGTGGAGAGATGAAATAGTGGTGGAGGAAGGAGAAGGAAGGGTAGACAGTGGTGGATTGAGAGAAGGATGGTGGAATGGGATGGAGAGGATAGTGGAATGGGATGGGGAGGTAGGAAAATGGGAAAGATAGTGGTGGTGGAAGAAGATCAGGGAATGAGGATGAAGCTGAAAGGAAAGGGACTGATGGTGGAGAGATGTTTAGATTCTGAGGAAAGAAAATGGAGAGAAATGGGAAAAGTGAAGGATGGTGGTGGAGCAAGATGAGGGGGAGTGGATGGAGGTGGAGTGAGATGGGGGGAGGGAGAGGATGGAGATGGAACAAGATAGGGGGGGATGAAAGTGGATATAGGTGGAGCGAGATAGGGGGGGGGAAAGTGGATGGAGGTGGAACAAGATAGGGGGAGTGGATGGAGGTGGAGCAACATAGGTGGGGGAAGTGGATGGAGGTGGAACAAGATAGGGGGGAATGTGGGGGGAAGTGGATGGAGGTGGAACAAGATAGGGGGGGAATGTGGATGGAGGTGGAGCAAGATAGGAGGGGAAAGTGGATGGAGGTAGAGTAAGAAGGGGTCGGGGTAGTGGATGGAGGTGGAATGAAGAGGGAAAGTGGAGGTGGATGGTGGTGGAACAAGATTGAGGAAAGTGGATGGTGGTGGTGGAGAGATGAGGGGACAGTTGAGCAAGATGAGGAAGAGTAGAAGGTGGGGGGAGTGGAAGATGGTGGTGGAGAGAGATGGGAAAAAGTGGGTGATGATGCAGTGAAGAGGGAAGGTAGGGAATGATGGAGTGGAGCAGAGTTGGGGGAAAAGTGGATGGAGGTGGAGCTTATATGGTGGATAGTGGAGTGAGATGGGAGGGAGGGGAGTGAAGCAGAGAAGAGACTGAGGACAGACGGATGAAGAAACTGCACCTGAGCAATGGAGATGGCTTGAACGACAGAGGAAGGATGACAAGACCTTGGACCACTTAGCAGAACCCCACCAACCAGCCAACAACATGAACCAGACAGATGGCTACTGAATTTATGCACTCTTCAGTACTATGTATTGGTAAATTTTCTTGGTACTTTAATTTTCCTCTACCAGGATTTTAATATTGTCTATATGTTGGCAGGATTACTATGTTCTGAGGTTTTTAAACTGACAGATGTTGGTTGGTGTCATGAAGGTATACTGTATTTGATATATTTTCACATTGAATTTCCTTTGGTGTGTGATGCTCATCCATAAATTTTGTCAACAGGTGTGACATCAGGAGGGGAATATCAGCTGGGTTCCTGGACATCTGGCACTATGACCTCGCTGTTGTGGCACCCAATATCAATATCAATCAATTGTTGACATCTTGATCATGTCTCCTGGCCTAATGGTTGCCTGGTTAGCTGTAATGATCATAGTCTGACCAAAGTTCTCTTGGTCACTCTCTGCATGGCTGCCTGTGGAGGACCCTGGGACAACTCCCTCACCTAGTGCTCTCACTGTGGGAAGGGAATGTGTGTCATCAGATGACAGCTGGTAAGAGCCCTATATGTTGTGTAGAAAAAATTTACATTTATCATGGGAATTTTGGAGTGCTACCAGTTTGTGTTGCTTAAATAGTATGGGTATGACCACAAGTGATTTACTTTTCAATACAATATTTGCAGACTTTGTACTGTACTGTACTTGTATAGTGGTTCTTGCAGGGGTCAAATCAATACTGTTATGAAGTTTAATTCTGCATAATTGATTTCTCAGGTACTGGAATAGTGTAATGTAATTGTTATACTTTTTAAAGACTACAATTTAATGTATCTTCTGGAGAGTAAATATAAGAAAAGCAAGGATTGATTTAATGTAATAGTAAATATAGTTTTGAGGACAATCATTCTAGTGTATGTAAACAAACCTTTTATATAGCGTATTTATTGGATTGTAAATTTCAGGTGTGGCTCCGTACATCACCACCAGTATACCCAACCTTCACTCGCCTGGTCTGGAGGTGGATGGACCTTCATAACTGCTCGATTGCTACATGAAGTTTCCACACCAAGGAATGTTTACACCATTACACTGACTGAGGCAAGAAGAGGATGAGCCTGAGGACCTATGCTAGAAGAACGAAGCTGTAGAATATCAAAGCAAAGATATTCTCTGTTTTAGCATTAAGAAACCTCTATACCAAGTGTTCATTTTGAAAATACGTTTGAAGGTTGTATTGGTTGCCACTTTCAATATGACATGTTTTGTAAAGCATATCTACATAGATGGTAAAGCATTTTAGCATAGATTTTTAAACTGATTACTCCTATCAGGACAGTACATCAAATGAATGCATGACTCGCACAAACTGGTTCACAATAGAGTTCTTTCAAAGATGGTACAGTATCTGATACAGGGCTCTGCAGACTAGTGCTGAATCCATTGCCCCACTGCTTAAGAAGTCTATAATAAAATGTTTTGGGAACTGTATATGAACAGTGGGAAAATGAGTTTTGCTTATCTGCAGTGACCTCTATCAGGATACAAGTTTTTCTGAACCCCATTGTACGAACTGAATTGCATGTGCACACACACACACACACACACACCAACTGTTTGCATGCACACACTACAGTAGAAGTAGCTAAGTAGTACTAACCTGTCCTGTACCTCGGAGTAATCAGTTATATCTTTATGCTCTGTTTTGGTGGTCTATGAAGGATGCTAAAAAATTTAGTTAGGAATATTTTATTTTGTATATTAATAATTAAGGACTTGTTGAATTAAACTTCCATTGTTATTGAATTTATATTGGGCTATATAGTTTTGTTCCTGCTAGAGGGCCCAAGCAGAATCAAAACTGCTCATTATAAATTAATTTGCTAAGTGTTTGGTTTTCTTGTGTGCCTTGTTCATTACAGCACTGATGAACCAAAACCTATTGTTTATGTACCAGTATTAATTACTGTATATTGTTATAAGTTTAAGAGTAGTTATTTTAAACAATTTTTTTTCTTTGGAATACTCATCACTGCTGGCTTGTGGAAAGGGTGACTTGGCTTGAATATATTGTCATCACCGTAAAGTAAATATTTGGACAAGTGCTTATGTGTGGTGATAAGCTGTGTGTAGACTCTTTGACAAGGAGTTTTTCTCCCTCTTGTACTTCAGTTAAATGAGTGTTTTTTACGCTCAATGGCAAAGATGTATTGTGTATATAAACTTTTATGCTACAAGTAATGTGTAATTAGATTTTTTTATAGTTTTGTGCAGTAATTAAAATTTGTACTTTGAAGATTTGGGAAGTAAAATTATATTCAGATTGGTATTTAACTAATTATTTTTATTAATTATTCATTTAAGCCAAGGTGTAACATGGAATAGATAAAATTTAAACAGCTTTGATCAGTTGTTTATTGTAAAACTGTTCTGGGAATCGCTTGAGGAGCAAATTATTCTTGCAAACTGTAGCCTACCAAGCAACAGAACCCAATTATATTTGTTCATCTGGTCCTAGCTGTTTCCTGGCATACTTTGGAGGAATCGAGGCACTCTCCTTAAAAATAAAATAAATATATATGTAAAAAAAATAGCAAACTCCTTGTAGTAAATGGGTGAACTAATAGTTACATGTAGTCTCTACATTAATATTTATCTACAAAGGTGACGAGTTATGTTCTTTAACTGGGAAACTTTACATTTAAGTTGATAGAGCAGCATATATATTAAGGGGGTGTGGGAGTAGGGGACAGGCTTGGGGGTTGCAGGTGGAATAGGACGACGGGGTGTGTAGAAAGCCTGTCCCCTATTCCTGCAACCCTAACTCCCCCCAAGCCTGTCTCCCTACTCCCGCACTCCCCTAAACCCCCAAGCCTGTTTCCCTACTCCCGCACTCCCCTAAACCCCCAAGCCTGTCCCCCTTTTCCCACCCTTGAATACAAAAATACCATACATGTATGGTGCAAAAGTGTTATAATTTTCTCATTACCTGCGTGTGATTAAAATGGTGATGCTGACGAGTGGAAGAGTAGGCCTACTGGTGTGGGTTGTGCTCGTGTTTACTATCAAAGACAAAACCCGTGTGGCCGTCTTGTCCAATTATTTAATATAACTTGTGAAACGAGTCCCACCATATGTTTTAACCGTATTTCACATTAGTTTTGTCTTTTGATAGTACACTCGTGTATACATGTGAGTGATCACGAGCGTGTACAAAAATAAGGAATAGAGGGAGTAAAAGAAAAAGGTAAGATGAGACTGAGTAAATAGTAGTGCGCTGAGATGAAAGTCGGGTAAGGCAAGTAGTTACCCTGGCTGTGTAAGTAGTCTTCTGTTTGGCTCTACTCATTCCAAACTCTGGTCTAATATCCCTTCACATCGCGCTTGTTGATCGCGTCCCACACTTTTTTTCTTTTTTTTTCGTACTGTGCTAAACTATGAACCACATGTTCTGGACAGTACATTTGTCATCGGTACATGAACGCATTAAAACCATACTATGTTAAATAGTTTTTATAGAATCCATTATTTCCTGCTTTTTTTTTTTTTTTTTTTTGTCTTTAGAGGCTCTAAAAATTGAAGTGATTACTTTTCATTATAGGCTACAATATCTTAATTGTCTGCAAGCCTAAAGTCATAATTTTTGGGGGGTAAAGAAAATATATACAATACTTCATTCTAACAAGAACCAATAGATTATATATTGATAGACTACATTACAGTACTTAAGAAAATATATCTTCGAACACCAGTTAATATCGTTTTGATTATCACCATTAGTTATAACAACTTGAGTACGGTATGTTACTATACTGAGGGTGAACCAAACTTTACTGTATAACTCACAATAGGTCAGAGCTGTGATTGGTAAGTTATATAAAACTAGTGTTTTAGGATATATTGAAAGTGGAAAATTGATAGGTTCTGATTACACTTTAGAATAAGTGAGCACCCAGTAATCCCAATTTCAGTCACAAAATCAACTTCAGCAAACCAAAAATATGAAAATCTACCACCGCTCCTGTGTAAGGAAATGTGCCAGCAGTTAGTTAGTCCCGTCTGCAGGTGAGTGAATGGTTTTGCTGTATCGCCACCACCAAAACTCATAACTTCCATAAGAGTGGCCTATCCTTCTGTCAGTACTGGATTCCTTGACCCTACCCTGCCTCCCTCCCTCCTTACACCACCACAGAACCACTCCCTAGCCCCCCCATCCTCCCCATTTTACTCGTTTGTAGTCTCGTACTGGTATGTGCTCGGGTAGCTTATATGTTTCAGATACGAGAGGCGAACGAAGCTGGCTGGAATGGGAGGAAACAGGAAATTAATTGGTATATGACTGTCTGGTATTGTACTGTAGTGAAGGTTGTGTAGCCTAATGATAGTACAGTGTATGAGCAAATAATATGTAGAACTTAAATGAGTAAGGCCCCGGACACAGGGCATTAAAATGGTATCGAAGCAGGTCCATAATAACAATGACTCGGACTAATTTACATGCAGGTTCGAAGTATCTCGTTTAATTGAGACGTTCAGACCCGAAACCTGCCAACTAGAAAACCTGGAAAAATATTCAGTTGAAGATAAGGAGACGAAGTGAGAAGATGTTAGCTGTGTGTTGGTGTGGAGTGGAGTGGACACCGGAACAAACATGGCGTCTTATATCAACAGCAGACATACCTCATCATTACCTACTCACACAGGATTATCCCACTTAATCCTTATTTTATGAAGTTGGAAGCATGGTACGTGGAAGATAATAAGTAAGTGAAGAAATGGAAGATAATCAGTGAGTGAAGAAATGGACGTGGAGGTAGTTATTGTAGATGGAGGTGGTCGAGTTTTAGAAGGGAAGGTTAAAAACTAGTAAGGTTACTCTGGAATACGTGTTAATGAGATATATTGATGGTAATGGATTTGCTTTCACGAGACTGACGAGACCTTCTCCTTGATAAACAAAGTGAAACCCACACTCGATAATTATCAAAATGGCGGCAATGCTTTACGAGACCCCTGCCAGAATTCCCCCATCCCCCCCTCTCTCCTTTTTATTTTTCCGACTCTAAATTCATGGTATGTTTGTTCTAGTAAAGGTATTCCAACGGTGTATTGTATCATTTTCATGCTGATATCCCCAGTCCTCTTTATATACAAATTTTTGATGTCCGAATTATACACAAAATATTCCCAAAGATTTACAATTAATATTATCCCACAGATGACAAGACTGCATGAAGAGGGACCCACCAACCCATCACCACAAGATAACTTTTGTGGGCAATCATGTGGCGGAACACACACATCCGTCAACACTTCCACATACTTCTCTGGCTACGGATGTGACGGGGATGACTGACATGCTGGCCAAATCTGGTAATAATAAGGTAAGCACAATTCCCTGAATTTCCCTCCTTGGCATCTTTTCTGTTAAGGGGATTGAGGTTCTCTTATTGGTAAAATAGAGAGCTACTGATTCCTATAAAGTCTAAACTATGCCGCGGAACAGTTTCCTTATTAACATATTAGATATATGGTAGATAACAGTAATATAATATCAACTCTGAGGCTGTCTGTTTTCTGCCCAAGTTTGGTTGAATCAGTAGCCCTCCACTTTACCAGTTCGAGTTTCTGCTATACACTTTGTTCACAGTACAGTACCAAATATGGGAGGGAAAACATCATTGTTGGAAGTCAGCTGAGAATTACAGTAATCCATCCAGCCCTCAAATGTTTTATCTTTCATCTCGTTTATTCTTGTTCCCTTTCTCGTAAAATTTCTTCCTCCCCTGACTTCTTTTCTCCCCAGTTCCTTACCCCTACCAGTCTTAAAATAGCAACAATGAATGTCAGTAAAATTGTCCAGAAATAGTAGTCTTTTTATTCATAGGATATTTACAAATGAGTTCTTGGACAAATTTCATAAACTTTGGTTCTACCCACTTAAAGACCTTGTGATCGTATATGAAAGAACATATATTGAAGACTTCTGTTTCATCCTATGTATGCCACGAAACGAGCTTCTTCCCTATAGGTGACGTTTCGTGGCAGTAATTAAAGGATCTATACACAAAAATATCAGTAAATGACATAGTTTATTGGAATAATGATTAGGTTCAGTGGTATTGGTCACAACTTTGAAAATGCATCCTAGCTAGTAGAGAATACTTCCATACTGAATTATACAAATCCTGTTGTTGTTGTGTTTTCAGAGGGAATTGGTCGTCAACTAGTGGATCCTGCCAGTGATGATGCCCCTCCAGACAACTCCTTCCATGAACCAAGTCTCTGAGTATTCCTTCAATATTGAGGTATATCAGTAAAGACATTATAGTTTATAGGACACTTAAGGTGACGCAATAAAATGTCCGTTTTCTCCTATGGACAGCGATACTGGTGTCATCAACCCAACTCGCCTGTGAAAGACAAATTATCCTCATAAATAACAGTATACATTAATAAGTTTTAACAGTTCTCATTTCAAATTTACCTGATTAACAAAAATCCTTTAATTTGCAGTACCTCGAGGGTCCATGTACGGATAACAGAAACTGCCCAATCTTCAAGACTCCTCGGCTTTGGACCATACCGACGTGACAACACACTTCTTGCATGGATGATAATACAAGTTCACGATCTACTGAAATATGTCCAAATCATCCTGACACTATGTATTACATTTATTTCAATAAAGTACATTTTTATACTGTCTCTTTAACATTTCTTACCTGGTGAAAAATGTAGGTACGGGGGTCTAAGTGGACAGATTGAGTCTCCTGGTATACTGACAGTAGGTACCATATAAGCTGCTTGTGCCTCTCTTCTTCCGCCACTTGCTGTAAACAAAGTTATCCTGTAATAACCAAGCTTAAAGATTGTCAGTTTTTTTTTTTATAACTGATACCTTTCCTTTTCATAAGGAAGTTTCCAATATTGCAGTTTTTAATATGGCCCATATGAACACAGCAAGCTATCAATTTACCTTTTCAAAACGAATTCGTGTGTTGATGGCAGCTTGATACCTCAGGACACTGTTCAAAGGTGAAGGAAGCAGGGAGGTACTTGGTTGTCGAAATACTGTAAACTTGAATACGCTCCACACTAGTGCCTCCTGTTGTGATGTGGGCTGTACTTCAAGGTTTGGGCACTGTTTCCTTGTCCTGGTCAGAATTCCGTACCTACATGCATATAAGTTAAATAATTAGCCTATATATAAATTGAATGGCTCTTATGCATGGAGTATAATGTGGGGATATGAAAATTTTGATACATTCGGCATCAAGAATTCTTGCAAAGCACTTGTTAACAGGGGTCTTTCTTCTGCACATACTGTAGGGAGTGATCTGCTGACTGATTCAAGGATTAACCATATAAATTGAATAGAAATGTTTGGCGTTAGGAAATTAACGTAATAACGTGTGTGTTCTCACTGTTCTGCCACATCAGTTATCTTGTGGTACGTGATGGGTTGGTGGGTCCCTCTTCATGCAGTCTTGTCATCTGTGGGATAAGATTAATTGTAAATCTTGGAGAATACTTTGTGTATAATTCGGACATCAAAATTTTGTATATAAAGAGGACTGGGGATATCAGCATGAAAATGATACAATACATAGCCTACAATATACCGTATGCAAAACCTTTATTAGAACAAACATATCATGAAATTAGAGACGGAAAAATAAAAAGGAGAGAGAGGGGGATGGGGGAATTCTGGCAGGGGTCTCGTAAAGCATTGCCGCCATTTTGATAATTATCGAGTGTGGGTTTCACTTTGTTTATCAAGGAGAAGGTCTCGTCAGTCTCGTGAAAGCAAATCCATTACCATCAATATATCTCATTAACACGTATTCCAGAGTAACCTTACTAGTTTTTAACCTTCCCTTCTAAAACTCGACCACCTCCATCTACAATAACTACCTCCACGTCCATTTCTTCACTCACTGATTATCTTCCATTTCTTCACTTACTTATTATTTTCCACGTACCATGCTTCCAACTTCATAAAATAAGGATTAAGTGGGATAATCCTGTGTGAGTAGGTAATGATGAGGTATGTCTGCTGTTGATATAAGACGCCATGTTTGTTCCGGTGTCCACTCCACTCCACTCCACACCAACACACAGCTAACATCTTCTCACTTCGTCTCCTTATCTTCAACTGAATATTTTTCCAGGTTTTCTAGTTGGCAGGTTTCGGGTCTGAACGTCTCAATTAAACGAGATACTTCGAACCTGCATGTAAATTAGTCCGAGTCATTGTTATTATGGACCTGCTTCGATACCATTTTAATGCCCTGTGTCCGGGGCCTTACTCATTTAAGTTCTACATATTATTTGCTCATACACTGTACTATCATTAGGTTACACAACCTTCACTACAGTGCAATACCAGACAGGCTTATACTCATTAATGTCCTGTCTCCTCAAGTCCCATTCCAGCGACCGTCCAGCCAGCTTAGTTCGCCTCTCGTATCTGAAACATAATTATAATAGGCTACCCGAGCACATACCAGTACGAGACTACAAACGAGTAAAAGGGGGAGGGTGAGGGGGGGGGGAGGGGCTAGTGAGTGGTTTTGTGGTGGTGTAATAAGGAGGGAGGCAGGGTAGGGTCAAGTGTCCCTGTTCACCTAGCTGTAAATATCAGCTTTCAGGTAAATTGAAACTGATATATATTGGAAAGTCTGCCAACTTATAAAACGTTTCAATTTAATTTCAATGTGGTAGTACTGATAGAAGTAATTATTTTACAGGAGGAGGTGATATATATCGGTGGGGGAGGGATAGGGATAATGGGAAGTTAACTAAGGAAAGGCAATAGGGAAGGATAGGGGCTAGGGGTTGAGGAAGGATAGGGGCTAGGGGTTGAGGAAGGATAGGGGGTAGGGGTTGAGGAAGGTTAGTGGGTAGGGGAAGGAGGGTATACTGGAGTTGGGGGGAGACGAAGGCATAGTTTCTAAACCAATATTTCCCTATCTGGGGTAAATTCCAGGATGCAGCCATGGGGAAAAATTTATTAATCTTGAGGGAAAATGGCTAAAGAAAGGAACCTTTTAATAACTATTACTTTTCGTTATGACTGTCATGTTTGTATTATTAAGCAAATAAATCTTAAATAAACTATCCCTTTATAACTGTTACACAAACTTTCATAACTTCCAAATTACGAGTATAATTACTATTTTTCCTATGTCTCAGATTTCCTCAGATGTCCTAAAATGTGGGGTAAATTTTCTCATAAAACTTACACGTCATCAAAAGGTTTAATAAAGACAAGTAATATTTGGGTGAAATGTGTATTAATTTACCCTCAGTCACCACCTCCATTACTGTTTATACTCTAGGCAGAATGATTCTCCTTTAAGAAAGTGTTCATAAAGTGTGCCAGGCGTCTTGTGTCGTCCAGTGTGATGGCATTGTAGAGGGAAGCACGAATCCCTCCAACTGACCTGAACACAGAACCAGAGATACAGTGAGAGAGAGAGAGAGAGAGAGATTCAGGGATGGATAATAGTTACAGAGAGAGATATATACAGGGATCACAGAGATAGAAAGTGAGAGATACAGGGACAGAGAGAGAGAGATACAGGGACAGAGAGAGAGAGATACAGGGATGGATAGTTACAGAGATATACAGGGATGGATAGATACAGAGAGAGATACAGGGATGGATAGTTACACAGAGAGAAAGAGAGAGATACAGGGACAGAGAGGGAGATACAGGGACGGATAAAAATATACAGGGACGGAGAGAAAGATACAGGGACGGAGAGATACAGGCATGGAGAGAGATGCATATACTGAACGAAAAATATATATACATGTATGATATTGTATTGTTTCACGAATAAAATAAGAATTACTGTAACAATTTGACAACCATAAATTAGAATTTTTGCATAATGTTAACTGGATATAATTATAACAGCCAGCCTACTCACTCACTCTCTTTCACACTCGCTCATTCACTCACTCACTCTCTTTCACACTCACACACTCCCTCTCTCTCTCTCTCTCTTTCACACTCACACTTACACCCACTCCCTCCCTCTCTCTCTCTCCCTCACACCCACTCACTCTCACACACTCTTTGAATGCCACTCACTCTCCCTCTCACTCTCACTCTGAATACCACTCACCTGTGTCCTTTGAGTGAGAGGAGTCCCTGTTGCATGGCTTCATCCACAAACTTCTTCTCCTTGGCTTCATTACCTCCTCCGGTACCAACCCTAAACACCACGTTCACCCGAGACCTGTTGGATACATACACACACATATATATACACACACAACCAATTAGTTATCAATAATCTTCTCTTTTCTCTTGATCTATAATAGGCCTATATACAACATACAACAACCATCCAATCAGTAACCTTATTTTTATCCCTACAACATACAACAACTAACCAATCAATATCTTCTCTTTATCCCTACACACATATACACACAACCAATCAGTTATCAATAGTTCTTTCTCTTGATCTAGACCTACACAGCATACAACAACCAATCAATAACTCTTTCTTCATGCCTACAACATAAAACCACCAATCAATAACACTTTCTTGATCCCTATACCCAATCAGTAACTCTCTACATCCCTACAACATACAACAACCAATCAATAACAACTCTCTTCATCCCTACAACATACAACAACCAATCAATAACTCACTCTCTTCATCCCTACAACATATAACAACCAATCAATAACAACTCTCTTCATCCCTACAACATACAATAATCAATCAATAACTCGCTCTTCAATCCTACAACCTATCAATAATCTTTTCTTCATCCCTACAACACACAACAACTAATCAATAATTCTCTCTTGATCCCTAATGACTAAAAAAAAAAAATAAACATACTGTAGATGCATTCACCACTAGGGAAAAAATAAAATAAAAATATATATATACAAAACATGAAAGTAATATAAGCCTGAAATTAATCATATGTTGCAATATATAAAATTAATGTAGCTTCTCTTCTGACCCACTAGACGACAAAAAAAAAAAAAAAAAAAAAAAAATAATAATAATAATACACTAATATATATTTCTTGAGCCTATGGATGGATGGATTCATTCGTTCACCTCTTAGTGGGATGGACTTGGGTGGAATAGAAGGAGTTGGACTGGTCGATGATGGAATAGAGGAGGCTGCTCTTCTGTATACACCTCCTTTCCATCTCCTCCACGCCCCCTTGCCTCGACACCCACTCTAGTACCTCCTTCATCACGTGGGTCCTGACGACAGAAAACAAACACACACATAAACACACACACACACTGCGACTCTTGCCTTAAAGGACCCTATAATGTAGTCAGAAAATTGGAAGTACTGTATAGGAGTCCTTCAAATACTGCCACGAAACACCAATTATATAGAAGGAGCCTGTTTTGTGGCATGATCAGGGGGAATCAGAAGTCTCCAATTATCATACACGATAAAATAGAATTTCTCTAAGCTATGCCACCATAAAACAGATCCTTATTAGTATCACTGAGGGCATCTGTTTTCTGACATCGTTAGGAGGAATCAGTAGCCTTTCAATTCATCAATAAAAAAATCCCCTTAAGGTGGTACAGTAATTCTTTTTTGGTACATTGGAGAGCTTTGATTCCTCCAAAGTATGCCAGGAAACAGGACCAGAAGAGAAAAAATAATGGTGTTCTGTTGCTTGGAATAGTTTAGTAGAAGAATCAGTAGCCTCTCAATTCACCACCAACAAAAATACTCTCCTTTTAACTCCTAAACGTAAGAATACACCATTACAACAACCTGAATCACACCACCGTGAGTCACATCCTAGTGCGTTGTCGTAAGTAATGTGTACAAGATTCTCCCAAACCAAACAGGAATACAATAATAGTTATTCTCTGTCGCCTCCATAACTCAATGAAACGAGAAAATGAAATGAGAAAATAACACTGGAGAATAATTGCAACACAGATGATCCTTAGGTAAAAAATATGAACAATAATATTTACTACTAAAGGGAAAGTGGCTGGATGGAGTATAAAATATTATATTGTAGAGACAGACTTGTTCTTGTCAATCAATCATTACCACAAAACAATTAAGAAAATAGTGACACATATGATCCTAAGATACAATAGAATAAAGATCAATAATTTTACTACTAACGAGAAAGTGGCTGGAGTATTGCAGACAGACTTGTTCTTGTCAATCAAGTTTTTTTCTATATTCTATATTTTCTATATTACCACATAACAAGAAAATGGAGACAGATGATCCTAAGATACAATAGAATAAAGATCAATAATTTTACTACTAACGAGAAAGTGGCTGGAGTATTGTAGACGGATTTGTTCTTGTCAAGTAGAGTGTAGTCCAGGATGGCAGGACATGATGGGAGGGGACTACCAAGGAGGTCTTCTCTTATTATGACTAAAGTGGTGCCGGGTGTCCCTATGTTTTTCTGGGCTCCACCGTAGATCATCCCAAACTATACACAGACACAGAAACATAAGATCAGGGCCCAGCTAGAACATGCAGTCGTGGTGGCAAGAAAGAGGTGACAGGAACAACATAACAATAATAGATAGTAAACAGAGAGAGGATGATAGACAAGACTCAGATCTCGTATTAAGTGGTGACAGGATGGTGGCAACTAGAGGCTGGTAGGGCAGTGACAAGTGGTAACAGAAAAAACAATAGTAGATAGAACACAGAAAGAGAATAAAAGACAAAATTCAGAACACAAAATAGGTGGGAGGGGAACATCAGTATATATTGTAAAGTACTTTACTGTATTGTATTGTATTGAACCGAACTGAACTGTACTGTACTGTATTTTGCTGTACTGTAAATGAAAACACCTGATGGGACCTCACCTTAGCGACGTCGACAGGTCTGGTAAAGAAGTTAGAGGACATGTCACACACGATTGGCACTCCATCTGGCACCTTGGGTATTGCCTGCATCTCCACTCCTACAACACAATAAATTAGGTTATGGCAATACTGTAAAGGTAGCAAGTGTTTTTGTTTGAAATATTTAACTCAGAAACGTGGTAAGTGTTTTTCCTTGATAATATTTAACTTAGAAAAGTAGCAAGTATTAGAATATTACGTATAAAAGATTATTTATATTTCTAAAAAAATAATTCAATACCTATATATTTTATGAAAAAAAATATGTATACTGTATATATACAGTATATATATAAGGCGAGTTTTTATTTGTGTGTGTGTGTGTGTATGTGTGAGTGAGTATGTGTGTATGTATGTATATGTGTGTGTGTGTTTGTGTGTGTATACGTGAGTGTGTGTATATACAGTATGTGTGTGTGTACTGTACATACCATGGACAGTCTCGTTGGAACAGTAATAGACATAAGACGCCTCGGTGTCATTGAAGGGATTAAACTCCTCTCCTTTACATGGTTCAGTATTGTCCAACTTGACCTGTCGCACCTCACCAAACTTGCTCGCTTCCTTCGCTGCTTTCTCTGACCATGTGCCTGTAAGGAAGGTGTTGTATGATTATATTTTGATATGATACTGATTTACTTGCATGTACGATGGAAGAAAAGTGCTAGTGGATATTTTGATACGATACTGATTTACTTGTATGCATGATGGAAGGAAAGTGCTAGTGGATATTTTGATATGATATTGATTTACATGCATGCATGATTGAAGGAAAGTGTCGGTGGATATTTCATTGTGGCAGTACAGTACCTGATTCATGTGTGGGTAACTAACTGTACCTGTGGTGATGTAGTCTGCCTTGCCCGTTCTAGACAAGAGGTTGAGGGGGACGGCAGCGAACTGTCCTGTGGCGCCCCCCTGCATAAACAACATACGGTAGTTGTCGGGTACCTTCCTGGAGGAGTAGACGAAGAAGAAGATAGATATGTATGTAAGGGAGAATTTCTTTTTGGTACTGTACACACAAGTCAAGTTCAGTTATACACACAAGTAAAGTTCAGTTATACACACAAGTCAAGTTCAATTATACACACAAGTCAAGTTCAATTATACACACAAGTCAAGTTCAGTTCTACACACAAGTTCAGAGTTACTCACAGCAGTTTCCTCACGACCTTTTCACAGTCTTCTAAGATGTTGGTGAATTCCTTAGAGCGATGGGAGAGCTCAAGGATACTGATGTGTGTGTCCTTGTACTGCAGAAGGTCCTCCTGCAGGCCACTCAATACCTAAGGGCACCACCAAAAGAAAAACACTACTGAGTTACACGTATCACTATAATTTAAGGTAAGGTAAGGTAAGGTGTGGATGGGTAGGTAAGGTGTGGGTGGGTAGGTAAGGTAAGGTGTGGGTGGGTAGGTAAGGTAAGGTGTGGGTGGGTAGGTAAGGTAAGGTAAGGTAAGGTAAGGTAAGGTAAGGATAGGTTGTATTATGGTGCTGTGTTGGTAAATCTGGAGCTAGCAACCGATTCCTCCAAACTATTCCAGGAAACAGGACCAGCTGGCAGAAGAGCAAAAATAATGTGTTCTGTTGCTTGGAATAGTTTGGAGGATACAGTTGCTCCAGAATTACCAGGTGAATGGGTGAGTCAAAAATTTATGGACAATCTTAAGTTAGTATAGACAAAAAAAAAAAAAAAATCATTTGTAATAATAATTTGTTGTGACACACTTTGAGACTTTACAACCGGACACAAAGGCTATATATAACTATACACTATAATATAATTACTGATCTAATTTTCTAGGTAAATAGGATATCCGTTGTTTCTCATATATGATAGCATGACGTGAACTGACTATCTATCTATACTATATATGGCAATCCGTCTGTTTGTCCTCTTATATAAATCGATAATGGTTACACCTACATACATCCAAAACGCATAAATTATAAATCTGCTAAAATTCATACAGTATATTATTTTGTTTTACTATCATTAATGTATTAAAGTTACTATTATTTTACTATTATATGTTCATTAAAAACAACATACTCCAGCCTTCATATATTATTATTAGTAGTAGTAGTAGTAATAGAAATAGTAGTAGTAATAGAAATAATAATAGTAGTAGTAGCTGTAGTTCTTTTACTATTATGTTATTATATAGACGTTTTCCACACACACACACAGTATATCCTGGAGTGAGACGCCATACAGACTATAAGTAGGAAACTAGGTAAGAATGTTCTGCATGGGTGTGTAGGAAAGTCCAAGACGAAACTATAATAAAATATAGTATAGGCTAAGCTATATTTGACAAGTAGTTGGCATTTCCTCTCCCTCTCCTTTTCTCTGGAGCTACGAACAAAGTCGAATATAATTATATACCTTACTTCTTTCAATACTATTATTTTTTTTCTTTATATACCTCTGCCTGGACTTTGCAAACATCATCCCGTAACACAAATGTAATATACCTTAAATTACTTCTTTCAATACTATTATTATCATTATTATTTGTCTTTATCTCTGCCTGGACTTTCCAAATTTACAAACATCATCCCGTAACACAATGTAATATACCTTAACTTACTTCTTTCACTACTACTATTATTATCAATATTATTATTATGTAAGGAGAAGGCTTAAAGATCGCTGATTAATTTGTAAATCTGTAGGGAGCAAATGATTCCTCCACATAAATTTAGGCAAGAAGATTCCATTATTATAGTTAAATGGGTCCTGTTTCCTGGGCATCCTTTGAAAAATATAATAGTAGTAGTAATAATAGAAAAAATGGTAATAATAGTAGTAGTAATAATAGTAAAAATAGTAATAATAGTAATAATGTACTGTACCAAAAGTAGTACTCGGTTGCCAAGTAGTACTCATTACCACATTATACAAAGACAAGAACAAATTAATCGATTCAGACAACACAACACTTATCAGATCTCATTTCTGCATGAACAAATACAGAGTCACAGGGTACTACTGTACATACAGTCGAGGTCAAATATAATAATTCATATAGGAGTAACTCACGTAAGAGTTTGACAGCTTCCCTCTGTTCCTTAGATGATAAACTTTCCAATAAATAGGTTAACTAACATCTTTTAATTTAATACAAGCAGCTACACACTACTTAAAACAATAACATCATAATGTGAACGTGAAAACATTAGATAGTAAATTGTTTGAGATACCCATATGTAGATGATTATTATTGACCACGACTGTACATAGAACAGAGATAAATGATTAAAATGTCTGATTATATTCCATCCCCCTACACACACACCATCATATTATGCTGTACTTTTTTTTCTACTCTGCTTTCTGCCAATATATATACGTTGGCTTTACTATAATAATCCCCATTATCTGAAGTGACATTTCATTTATCTAATTTATTTGTGGTAAATTGAAAGGTCTCTGCTGATTCCTCCAAACTATGCCACGAAACATACTGTATGGTCAGGAGGAATCGAAAGCCTCCAATTTCCATACACGATCACAGGAGGAAGTTTTGTGTTGGTAAATCTGGAGTAACTGAATCCTCCAAAGTATTCCAAGCAACAGAATGCCATTATTATTGCTCTTCTGGTCCTGCATGTTTCCTTTGGTATACTTTGGAGGAATCAGGGCACTCCAATGTAACAAAAAAGAATACTATTGCCACCTTAATTTAAGTGTTGAATAGGGTCGGGCATTTCGACCTATATACAGTAACTTAATACACGAGTTTCTTACGTTACAAAAGATTTCACAGAAGATGTTGGAAATCTCAGAACTACAGTATATTAAATAATATTGTGGTTTATTGAGAGGCAAGTGAGTGGGTGAGTGGAGTGGATGAGTGGAGTGGGGTGGGTGGATGAGTGGAGTGGGTGGACCGTGGATGAGCAAGTGGGTGGGTGGATGAGTGGAGTGGGTGATCGAGTGGATGAGGGAGTGGGTGAGTGGGTCATGTAGAGTGTGTGTGTGTGTGTGACCTTGAAGTGAGCTATGCTATGTCTGGCCTGGGGTAGGTTATGGTATGGTATGGTTAAAAGGCGAAGGGATAATAGTCTAATAATTATAAATTTTACTTTTGATATATTGAAGCGCCTTGATTCCTCCAAAAGTAAGTCAGGAAATAAAGACCAGACGAACAAAACAAAACAAAAAATAATAATGGTGCCATGTTGTTCTTGTTTGGAATAGTTTGGGGAGCATAACATCAATTGTATCCAAACCATAATAATAATAATATAATAGGCTACCTACCTCAACAAGGCTCACTCACATCACAGCCTGTAAATGTGTGTGTGTGTGTGTGTTTGTTTGTGTGTATGTGTGTTACTGTTCGTGTGTGTGTTTGTGTGTGTGTGTGCCGAGGGAGCCAATCACGTGGGTTAAGCCTGAGATGCCAGGTACACATTTTTCCAGGAATTTACCGTTAATAAGAAGAAAATTAGGTGTTGGTAAATTTGGACTTTTGGAGCAACTGAATTCTCCAAACTATTCCAAGCAACAGAACACCATTATTTTGGCTAACTTGGTCCTGTTTCCTGGCATACTTTGGAGGAATCAAGGCACTCCAATGTAACAAAAGCGAATTATTGGAGTGAGATTGATTCCTCCAAAGTATGCCAGGAAACATGACCAGAAGATCAAAATTAATGGTGTTAATGGTGTTCTTTTACTTTGAATAGTTTGGAGGAATCATTTGCTCCAGATATACCAACACTGAACTTCCTCCATAAAGATAAATTTATACATAATAATATACAACATTATGTATATTAGCTTTGGGTGATAGTGGGGTCCTTTTAGTTTGTCCTGTTATAGTATAGTCTCTTTATAATAGCTTGGAAACTTTGAAAATCTGAATTAATAGTTATAATGAATAATAAATATAGTCCTAAAGTAGTGAGTAAATGGTAATGGCGGAAGGAAGCACTCAGATCTTATTTCAATGTCAATATTATAATCTAATCACGAGTGTACGTCATAGATACGGTAATGTCAGTCGTAAATCACTAAGTATACAAGGTGTTACACGTTAGGACATACATGCATTGTAACACAGGCTTCAGATATAAGTAAGGTCATGGCATTGCTTGACTGGTAAGTTATAATAAGGATATGTCGAACAAGAAGATGGTATCACAGTGGTAGTGGAGGTAAGTTTTCGTGGTACCCTTGGCAATTACTTTTCTCATTTCTACACTATTTTCTGTATATGCGGGCACTGTTATTTCTACACTTTTTTGTATATTTTTGGTGTTGGTATTATTGAGGAATATGGGTATGTAAAATGAGAGGTTTCGTGGCCACAAACTATCACTGTTGTTTTGTTTATTAGTTTAGAGACAATCATGCATGCACATATTTACAACATCGGTCAGGTTCCAGGAATTATAATAGCTAAACCGCCTAGCAACCATGGGAGAGGGGGCCTAGTTGAGTTCACAAAACCTGTTCTGAAGTCATTGCACCGGCTACGAGTACGATCCCCTGATGAGCTAGCTAGGTTACTGTGATACACTACTAAGCAAAAACCAACGAGACGTAATATTATTTTGTATTCAACGTATAGGAGAATTTCATGGCTGTACCCAAACTCGGTTGAAACTGCAAAACGACTCAGTGTATCCCCCCTCCTTTTCATCCTAATAAGCAAGTTAATTAATAAAGCAACCCTCCCAGCATTGAAAAAAAAAAACGGCGGTTGTACGGCCTATAATACTTTCTTGGGTTACCTTTCACTCATTCGATAACATTAAGTATTTGTTTAGCGTACAGTGAAAGTACGTACAGCTTCTGACGTCCTTATTGCCATCTGATTATTATGGTACACTATGAATCTTAAAGTATAATTAATGTTCATACCTCATCTGGTATTTTGGCAGGTCCTGGGGAGAAGTAGCTGAACTGTTGAGACATGGCTGTGGACTGTCCCCGAGTGTGTGTATATGATTGTGTAGGAGAGAGATTGTGATGCCAGAATGCCTGCCGACGAGATGGTGTTCCTCCTTTCTTCCTGACTAGACTAGACTAATAGACTTGACTCGAGGCCTTTTCCTCAGCTTGACCGATACAAACACAAACACACACACACACATACACACACACACACTTGGGCTATGTTTTATCTCGGGGTCTGTATAGTCATGTAGTCAGGCTTCACTCCCGATTTACAAACTACCCTCCCTCAACCTACAGCTGTTGACAGCAAACTACACTCCAAATTTAATCCCAACCAAATGTCACTTTATCTAATATATGTATACTGTAGAGTGTTCGATCACCTTGTAAAAAGGCTCATTCATATCTATCTTCTGTTGTGTCGAGCAGGATATGAAATACGTTCACACACACACACACATACCCACAAAACATACGTAACTTTAAAGAAAAATATAATTATTGGGTTTAAAATTACTCAATCCTAATCCTGTAGATAAAAATAGGTAAGAACACACACGAAACTTCCCACCTACCTACCCTACCCTTCTAGTCAAACCCACCATATTCTGACCAAAAAATAACACTAGTATCATTCAGCTTCGTGGAGGGAGTTTCCACTGCCTATCTCTATGTCTATCTCAGTTATAGCCTACTTAGGTTCGACTCAAGTGTCCTTTGTAGTTAAATAATATCCCAACTTAAGTGATTTGTATGTCAGTAGAGAGGAACTGCTGACTGGTGGAGTGATGTTGGTGGAATGGAAAGTTTGCGTTCCGAGTTACGACGAAATGATTTGGAAACTGTGGAAGCGTTTTGATACAAACCTCCCGATACTGTACTGTCCCCACTCACTGTTGCCACCCAAGGAACACGCACGCACACACACACACACACACACATATATTGTTTTTATTTGTATACACACACACAATTTGCAAACTTATATACACATATTTTGCATGCAAACTTATTCACACACACACTCTCTTTGTAAACATAATACAGTAATATACTCTTCACACACACACACATGATGCAAACTTGTATACATAGACACATACATACGATGCAAACTTATTACACACACACACATATATACATACGATGCAAACTTACACACACACGTTAATATGAGTGCACAAAATCTTCCCTCTTCACTGATAAACACGTGGACAATCAGGAGGGCTACCAATGTCTCCAAACTATGCCAAGAAACAGCTAGATCCCTTCTCGTAACACTTCATGCATAGGGTCAGCAGCTACTGTTGCCTGTGCATAGTTTGGATAAATCAGTAGTCCCCACAGGGTGACAGACTACACGTAATAAGAGTGTTAGTACAGCCACTATCAAATAACCACTGACACTTTCCTTCCATCGTGCAAATAAATCAATATATCAAAATATAATCATACACCACTTAACGTTAGTCAATTCGACCCTTCCAATTATTATTATGAGGTGCTGCAAAACTATACACGTGTTGTTCTTTATTTTATCAAGATGTTTACTAGGATGAAAGGAAAGTGTCGGTGGTTATTTGATTGTGGCTGTACAGTGTTAGTGGTGAATTTATAGCTATTTACTGATTCCTCCATTTTATCCCAAGCAACGCGGCTCATTATTATTGTTGTTCATCTGCTGGTCCTGTTTCATGACATACTTTGGAGAAATCAAGGCACTTTAATGTGTGTACCAAATGTGAATACCATCTCTCTAATTAAAGTGTTTAGAATTATACTCCACACTACATAAACAAAGATAATAAAAACATCAGGAGATAATTAGAAGGCACTCATTTTTTATTTTGTTAAAAAGATTCCGTGTAAGTTTTGTACTACAATATTATTAAACTATATCACTCATATTTTGTACAGTTGCAAATATAATTGTGTAACAGACAAACCTAAAACGGGATCCCACTTATTAGGGTAGGATGAGACGTATGTGTGTGTCTGTGTGTGGTAAGGTGAGACGTTTGTGTGTAGGATGAGACGTTTGTGTGTGTGTAGGATGAGACGTTTGTGTGTGTGTGTGTAGGATGAGACGTTTGTGTGTGTGTGTGTGTGTATGTGTATTTCATAATACGTCTGCAACTGTACATTAATAATATCTTTGTTATTTGTGCAAACGACTTATATCTACAATCGATATCAACTACTATAAAAGGCTAAACTACTGACGTGTATAAATAAGGTGTGGTCATCAAGTAGGATAACTATATAATAATAACTAAATAATAATAATAATAAAAATATACAGTAAATATACGGTAACTATTTTATTGACATATATTATGCTAGACTATCACCTAAAGCTAATAATATTATACCCTAAGTAATAAATAATTCAATATAATTATATACACTATAACAAAATAAATAATATATATATATACACACATACACTTCTCAATCACTTTGCAATTATTGTATACTTCTAGAAAACAAGATCTTTACAGTGAGTTGAGATGTGATATGGTGTTGTTATTGGCTAGGTTAGGTTAGGTTAGGCTAGGTTAGGTTAGGTTAGGAATGATGTGATAGTTAAAATGGTGCTGTTCGTGGCTAGGTTAGGAGTGATGTGATTAGTCATATGGTTAGGTTAGGTTAGGTCATCTGGTTCTGTTTCCTGGCAAGCATACTTTGGAGGAAAGAATCAAGGCACTCCAATGTACCACAAAAAAAGAATGAGTAACCCCCTTTAGTAAGTAAGCTGGAGGGAGGAGGACCACTGGTTTAAGAGGAGGAGGTGGTGTTTGTAGTACATGGGAACTTTTCAAACAACATGTGGGTTTGTGGTGCTCCTGGGTGGTCCACTAGCGTCACTTCACTTCCTGATGCTGCCACGATCTTACCTACCAACAAAAAATAAACAACAAATACAAGTATGAATTTATTATTATTAGAAGCAACAATAAAGGATAGGAAATTTTTTTATGTTATGTTATTTGTCACTCATCAATCATTCATCTCTATCAATATTGTATCTGATTAATTAAACAGGAAGTAAACAGGTCATTTAACTATCAATAATCACACACATACACACACACACTCTCTCTCTTTCTCTCATACACACACTTTCTCTCTCACACACACAGACACACACTTTCTCTCTCACACACACAGACACGCACTCTCTCTCTCTCTCAAACACACACACACACTCTCTCTCTTATACACACACTCACTCTCTCTCTCTCTCTCTCCAGTGCCTATAGTCGTGTTTTTACCAGAGTGATGGTGCCTGAGGTAATGGTATCTGTCGCCTGGTTGTTGGAAGAGGCGGAAGAACCTATCGTCAGTCTCAGTGAGGGTGGACAAGTTTTCAGACCCAGGCTGTAACACAAACACAAAAATAAACAAATATCCTTACTCTAGTATTATCATTATTATTATTATTATTATTATTATTATTATTATTATTATTATTAGTAGTAGTAGTAGTAGTAGTAGTAGTAGTAGTTGTAATACAGTAGTAGAAGTAACATTATTATTATTTTTTTTTTTTTTTTTTTTTTTGCATGACAACAACGTACCAGCTACATCCACCATAACGAGGCCCAACAACAACAACAACAATCACAACAACTCACCCTGATATAGATGTTGTTTCCCGTTGGTGAGCCATAGAGGTGTCGACCACCCACCATCGTCTCCAGGGCAACCAGACGATAGTCCACAGGGTTCACTGACAACTCACTGAAGATATGTACACGGAAGCAAGCTGTAAGGGAAGATGGGAACACATATATATATACACATACATAAACAGTGACAGTGTGTGTGTGTATCAGTGTGTGCCAGGCGTATGATAAAAGTGAATTATGTGTAATTAAGTAATTAGTGGGGTGTTTGTTATGACGAAAATGTCCTCTGTCACACACTTTCCGTGTGTGAATTCCTGTCGCTGTAGGTGGTCACATGACAATTTGTATAGCATGACAGACAAACAGAGTCTCTTCATTTAGATATATAGATAGAAGGAAGCAGGTTGTAAGGGAATGAGGGGACACATATTAATATTGATAGTGGTGACTGAGTGAGTGACTTACCATGCGTGTTGGTGGCTGTGTAGTGACCAAGAGTGAGTTGTGAGGCTGTGGGTGAGGCCAGAAGAAAGTGAGGCTCTGCTCGTACTCGAAACTTGTTCTCCGTGTTTCCCAGACCTGTGTAAATAAATATAATGAATCATAGGAAAATAGTTTGTTTGTTAAGGGGATGTGGGAATATGAGGACAGGGTCGGGGGGTGCGGGAGTAAGGGTACAGGCTTAGGAGAGTGGGGGTTAGAGGGGGAATAGAGGGACAGGCTTAGGGGGGGAGACTGGGGTGTGAGTGGGAATAGGAAACAGACTTGGGGGGGTCGGTTCTTTTTGAGGGGTGCGAGAGTAGGGAGACAGGCTTGAGGGGGGTCGTGGGGGGAGCGAGAATAGATTACAGGCTTTCTACCACCCCAAGCCTGTTCCCCTATTCCCACACACACCCAGTCTCCACCAAGCCTGTCCCCTACTCCCGCACTCCCTTAAGGAGGTATATAATATAGCACATTGTTTTGGGTGGTAATTCTAGAGCAAATGATTCCTCCAAACTATTCCAGGCAACAGGATACCATTATTTCTCTTCATCTGGGTCTGTTTCCTGGCATATTTTGGAGTAATAATGGCACTCCAATGTGACAATAGTGAATAACCCCCTTAAGGAACCTGCATGTGATGTTGTCAGGAAATTGGAGGTAATCGAGTCCTTCAAAAACTCCACCTATATGGAAGGAGCTTGTTTCGTGGCATGGTGAGGAAGGAGGAATCAGAAGCCTCCCATTTTCAAACACGATCACAGGGTAGTACAGTTTTGGTAAATCTAGAGCAAATGATTCCTCCAAACGATTCCAAGCAACAGTCCACTATTATTATGGTTTAATCTGGTCCTGTTTCCTGGCATATTTTGGAGGAATCAAAGCGCTCCCCTTAAAATACAAATAATGTTGAGATGAAGCACTACTTTTTGTTTCAGAGTTGTACTGTACACTCATGATACGTAAATTTCTGACTAGAGACGAACGGCAGGCACCACACACAGACACACACACACACACACACACATACCATGCATTCCAACTCAGCCTCTATAGGTGTGTACTGTACTAGGTGGGGAAATGAGCAATACCAGGCGATTCGAAGCTTTTTACTCCTTCACACTCTGGTCAGATATTATGTATCACGAGTGTACACGTCAGGGTGGGAGTGACAAATAATACTGTAGTGTTATAATTATTATATACTTACATTGAACTTGGGATGGGGTGCTGATCTCGTTGTCCTGAGGAAAGGGAAACAGAATGATATAATTATATGTAACTTCACCACCATTAGAGTAAGTATATTTATAATGAGTATATTAAGCGTTAGTGTAATCATAGTGTACTATAATTTTGTTGATAAACCGACTTAATAATAATAATAATAATAACAACACACACTACTACTCTCACCACTACTACTAATAATAATAATAACATACACTACTACACTTAATACTACTACTACTAATAATAATAATAACATACACTACTACACTTAATACTACTACTACTCTTACTACTACTAATAATAACGCTAACAACATGAGAGCCTAGCATCACTCACCGACATTCCCCCCTGCGTTGTTCCTCTGATAATGAATGCACTCAACAACAACACTACTCCTGCCACACCTTACATTATTAATAGCGTGTTTGTTATCATGTTCCACCTCAAGGCAAAACAACTCAAGGCAAGAGGGACTCATAAACTAACCACAGTAAAAAAAAATTATCACGTTAAGCGTATCCTGTATTTATTACAATTATTTTCCCCGTTGTACAAATATGGCATAGAACTAACTAACCTCTTTAGGACAACGAAGAACAACAGTGATTTTCATACGTTTAATAATTATACGAGGGGATTTTAATAATAACAGGGAATATTTCAGGCCCAAATAAATGGAAGTATAGCAATATGTTATGATCATGAATGTAATGTTTTTGTTTTTTAAAAGACTGCAGAACGACAGAAAATCTTCCTTCCATATTAGTCCGGACATGAATAGGATGAGGGAGTGCCGGATACAGTGTGTGTGTGTGTGTCAGAGAGAGAGAGAGAGAAACAGAGTGTGTGTGTATGTGTGTCGGACAGAGAGTGTGTGTGTGTGTGTGTGTGTGTGTCGGACAGAGAGCGTGTTATTGTGTGTGTGTGATCTTATCAAATATTCTAGCTGCATACATTCCATAAAAAAAACATTAGCATGCAACTTTAAACTAGGTATATAACCAAATTGAAAGTGCTTTGTTTTACTTACCATGGTGGATACATTGATACTGTTGTTAGAGATGACCATTTTGGTTGTTCGTAAATAAAAGCTTGTTGGGCCTAGTGTTGTCAGGTGTTTGTTGTTGTTGTTGGTAGTGGTGGTGGTGTCAGGAGCTCGTTGTTATTGTTCTTGTTGTTGGTAGTAGTGGTGTCAGAAATTTGTTGCTGGTGTCAATACTGATCTGGAAATTGAAACCAATAAAATAAAACTCCTATAGGTTCACGTACAGATAATTATGAAGGTAACTAATTGTACTGTACACAACTTAAGCCTTATAAAATGTTTGAATGTTAAAAGTCCCTGTGATTATGTGTGAAAATTGGTTGGAGGCTTCTGATTCCTCCTGACTAGGCTATCTATACCATGAAACAAGCTCCTTCAATATATAGATGGTGTGTCGTGGCATATATGTTATAAGGATTCATTTACCGTATCTCCAATTTTCATACACGATCACTGAGTCCTTAAGTCTAGTAATTGAACGACACATTACTTTTACTCTTGCGTGGTCCCAACAGCCTAATATTATGATCTAGCGTTCTTTATTATGATGAAAGGTATCTTATTATTTACATCCTGTTTACGTAAAGTTTTGCATCAGTGTGTGTGTGTGTGTTTTTTTGCCACTGCAGGACTCCCTCCATTGTTTTGCACCAGGGTGA
>JAWZYT010005119.1:100000-145318 GCA_034508575.1 Petrolisthes manimaculis
CTACTATCAACACCACAATCACCACAACCAACACCACTAATACCAACAACACCACCACCAATATCACCTCCACCATATCCACCACCAACAACACCAACATCACCCCACCAACAACAACAACACCACAACCAATCAACAGGCACTTTATAATATTAATAAGAGGACAATTATTCTCGTGTTGATTATAATAAATTGTAAGGCTATACTAAATACTGATTCCACCTAACTACAGTATACCAAACAAACAACAACAATAATAACAACTACAACAACACATGCCCTCGTTGTTGGTACTATAATTGGGGATCTGTTTCATTCCCTAATTTACATAAAAAAAAAAAAAGTGGGACAAATTTGTGCATCTGCTGGAAGTGTCGATCTCTGAGGAAAACCCAAGTGACGTCACGGTATAGGAGGATAAAAAACACCTATACAGACCTACTTACTTATTTACTTACTTACTTACGGTGCCTTGCTTACTTATTTACAGTGATTTGCTTACTTACTTACGGTGCCTTACTTACTTACTTACTTACGGTGACTTACTTACTTATTTACAGTGATTTGCTTACTTACTTACGGTGACTTACTTATTTACTTACGGTGACTTACTTATTTACTTACTTACGGTTACTTACTTATTTACTTACTTGCTTGTTTACTTTCCTTTAACTCGTGCTATACAAAACAGATCCCCTATTTGTATAATAATAGGCTATACAAGTATTAGTTCTAGTTATATAGTTGTGTCTCCTAGTCCTAGTATCAGTATAAAATTATAAGTAGTAGCCTAGTCATCAAAACTGACTACTAAAGATTACTTATTAAATAAATTACTTACTCCCTTATTTATTAATAGCCTAATTCGCTTTTGGTACATTGGAGTGCCTTGATTCCTCCAAAGTATGCCAGGAAACAGCAGGACCAGAAGAGAACAAATATAATGGTGTTATGTGTGCTTTGGAATAGTTTGGAGGATTCAGTTGCCACGAAACAAGCTCCTTTAATGTAGGTGTTGTTTCGTGGCAATGTTTGAAGGAGTCACTAACCTCCAAGGTCCATAATTATTAACATCTTCAGCTTCGTTTTTAATATACAGCATAAATTAGCGTCCATTATCGTGTACAAATAATAGTAATCCTAATATGACCACCAGATAGTTTGTTTACTTTCTGAGACATTTTCTATTCTAACAACATATGTAATTTATCATATGAGGAGTAGGTGTTCAACTTAGCAAACAGCAGCAAAGATTATATTATGAGAGAGAGAGAGAAAGAGAAAGAGAGAGAGTCACAAAACGGATGTGTGTATGAAGGTGAATGGCCAGACGTGTGACAGACAACGGAATGTTATTTTTGTTGTTATTGTTGTTGTTGTTGTTGTTGTTGATGGTGGTGGTGATGTTATTGTTGTTGTTATTGGTGGTGGTGGTTGTGGTTGTGTTGTTGTTATTGTTGTTGGTGGTGGTGTTGGTGTTGTTATTGTTGTTATTATTGTTGTAAAATTAAGTAACCAAATCACTGATCGGTCAACGCACGTATATATTATAAAAATGAACACCTCCAGGCCGGCCCCCACTTCCAACAACAACAACAACAACAACCCTTAAGACATCATTTTTATACACTTTACTTCTCGGGATTCTCATCTTGTTGGACTCACCGGCTTGGCAACTGGGGAAAGCCCGCCATGTAGGATACTAAGGATAGCCTAGTGGGGAGTAGAAAAAGTAAAGTGGGTGACTGACTTGACTGGGATGATGACGTGTGTAGTGGAGTGGATGGAGTGCAGGAGTTGAGGAGGAGGAGGAGTACGAAGTGAGGGAATAGTGGGAAGGAAGGATGGAAGGAAGGAAGGGAGATGTATGTATATGTAGTCGGCGGCAATAGTCCTGTCGTCACATCTGTCAAGTCGTGAAGTAAGTATGGAAATATAAGTTTCATTGGATCGTAAACTGAGAAAACAGAGAAGAAAATAATATACCTCCTGGATATCGTATTTCTGTATGGTGAATGTGTTTGTCCGATGATTATCCTTTGTGTAGTATCCTTCAAGAAGTGTTGAGTAAGGAGACACGACTTTTGCTGCCGACTACACTGTTAAACTGTTTGTGTAAGGGACGTGATGGAGGCATAGGACGGACACGAGTTTGGCAAGCACTGTATGCATTCCAAATCTATATACACCATTACCTTGGGGTGTCGGAGGTTAGGTTAGGTTAGGTTAGGTTAGGTTAGGTTAGGTTAAGTTGGGTTGAGTTAGGTTACGGTTGAGTAGGGTTGGGTTAGGTCACGGTTGGTTAGGTTAGGGTTATCAGCAAGCAAACAAGAAATATATTAGGGAAGACCAGAGGGGTGTGACTTGTTTTGGCTTGTTTTGGGAACGAGTGGGTGAGCAGGCAAGGCAAGCAATACGGTACGAATATAATGTAATAATAAATAATAATCTAGGGCAAGGAGTGGGGTTAGATTAGCTACAACGGTACAAGGGCAAGGTATATAAATTACGGAGTATACAGTAATGTACAGTTGGCCAAAAAAAAGTAATGAAACCACCCTTACATTGAAATGAACTGTAACTATTCATAATAGAGGAGTTACAATACTATTTTTGCCAACTGTGCAAAAGTAAGCAGGGCGAATGGGTAGGTGACTGGTTATAAGGGGTATGTATGGAAGAGAGAGAGAGAGAGAGAGAGAGAGAGAGAGAGAGAGAGAGAGAGAGAGAGAGAGAGAGAGAGAGAGAGTGGGGGGAGAGCCTAAGGGAAGGAAGAAAGTAAGGAAGGAGAGGCTTACTGAAGGGCACTGGAGATAGGAAATAGTCGAAAAGGAGGAGAGAGAGAGAGAGAGAGAGAGAGAGAGAGAGAGAGAGAGAGAGAGGAGGGGTGGGAGGGTGAGTGAAGTAAACACACACACACACACACACACAGTCGTGCTGGCTGCTGCTGCTGCTATACGAAAGAACGGCACACACACACACACACAGTCAAGTCAGAAGTTTCAGTCCGTCTCCGTCGTCAGTCGACCTCGAGACTCTGTAGGGTGAGGAGTGAGTGTTGTGGGTAGCAGGAGTGAGTGAGAGTGATCATCCCTAGTCTGTGAAAGATGTGTAGCTCGGGTGGTTTGTCGTTCTCTGAGCCTCTCGTATGCAGGAGTTATTGTCCCGTCTGCTGCTAGTGTTTGCTGTCCTCTGCCCTACTTTCTCTACAGCTCGGTAAGTATTATAATTAAGTTAGTTAAGTTAAGTAAGTTAAGTTAGTTTTTAGACATCACATGCAGGGGTTTCCTTAAATTCCTTCGTCCCTGGGGTTGATACAAGTATATCTCCCTACACTTATATTGTAGACTTTTGTATTTAGTTCTTTGGACATCTAATGCAGGCGTTTCCTTAAATTCCTTCGGCCCCGGGTTGTTGATTTAAGTATATTTTCCAAACCATTAACCGACCGTGTGTTTTATCATATCGTACACCATACCTGGGCCATGTCGTACACGTCATGAGAGCTTCCCTATAGCGGGGAAAATCATCTAATGTTTGGTTAATGTACAGTATATAACTCGTCAGACTTGTGTTTTAGCCTGAAGGGTAGTGAAAGTTGAAGGTTATTGCTTTGTACACGATCTGCACTATCCTAAAAAAAAAAATGCACCCCAAAGGCATTTCCTCCACTTTTCTCTCCCTGGAAGCTGGAAGGAACGATCAAAACCTTCCTAGATTTCTCTCCTCACAAAAACAACATATAACCAGTTCTCTCTCTCTGTATCTCTCTCTCTCCAGCAAAAAGTATTAGCCAAATAACACTACTGGAAAAATTTGATGTAAGGAATTTAATTAATGTATTAAATTTTCTAGTTTTTACGAACCCTTTATGTCAGTGATCTATACGAACCAATTCCTGAGGCCGACTATACACATATAAAATTCCTGGTGTTTACTACTTCTAACAGATAATATGGAAAGCCTAGGATATTGTTTAAATTATCTTCCATAAGGACCACAAATGTATAATATTTATATATTTCACAACACAGGATTACCCCATTTACTTTATTTAGCATTTACTTTCCTATGTTCTATGTTCCTATATTCTTCATCCAACACTTCAAACTTCTATGTAACTATAAAATGTAACTATAAACATATGAGAAGATAAATGTAATAAGTAGATGACGAATCGACGGACGACCTTGGTGTTTTCGCTGTTAAGTTTCCTCCCCCTCATTACGAGACATTATCCTCTCCCCCCCCCCAACACACATACACATACATACCCCTGTCTTCATGCACCTCTCTTTCTTCTTCCCCGTTATCTCCCAGTTCTTCCTCCGTCTCTTATTATTATTATTATTATTATTATAGTGTTTATATCACTTTTCCTTCCTCTAATACTCTCATGTTACTTCATCATCATATCGTTTCTAATTTATCTCCTGTCGCAGCATCTCATCTGATTTCTGCCTTTCTTCATTCCTGTTTCCACTTATACTTTTTTATTTAAACGTTATTCTCTCTCTCTCTCTCTCTCTCTCTCTCTCTCTCTCTCTCTCTCTCTCTCTCTCTCTCTCTCTCTCTCTCTCTCTCTCTCTCTCTCTCTCTCTCTCTCTCTCTCTCTCTCTCTCTCTCTCTCTCTCCTGGGCCAACACAAGCCTAATAATATTTCACCTGACTGTTCATGATGACGTCAACAACTCAATTATTACATGCATGGCCTCGAGGACACGCAAACAGTAAAAGTTTTCCTAATTCACAGAACCTGTTTGAAGGACACACACACACACACACACACACACACACACACACACACACACACACCTGTTTCGAGTTTTCTTTGAAGGCAATATAATATTTCTTTCCTTTCGCAACACAATGGACCTCAATGAAAATTATTAAAGTTTACCGATAGAGAATTAGGGGAATAATATATCTGGTACATTAGAGGGCCTTGATTCCTCCAAAATATGCTCGGAAACAGGACCAAATTAATAAAAATAATGGTGGCTCGTTGCTTGGAATAGTTTTGAGGAATTATCAGTTGCTCCAGATTTACTAACACTGTACTATACTGTACCCACTTATCAACCCGTGACTAACTTTACAATCATACAATAACAACATAAATGAACTCTTGGTTGGTTGACACGTGCCTCCAACATCTCAAATTCTCAATAGGATGGGTTTAGGCTAAGGAAGGGGTTCTGGGAAAGCCCATGTTTATATTCATGTGTGTGTGTGTGGTATGCAGACTCGATGTGTGTGTGTGGGTACATATACTCGATGTGTGTAGAATACAGACTCAGTGTGTGTGTGTGGAATGCAGACTATGTGTGTGTGTTTAATTAAGGGCCCCTGTGATGTGTGTGTGTTTCCTAAGTGAGGCTGGCGACACACCGCAATGACTGACTGGGTGGCTGGTGGCTGTCACTAAGCCGGTCTCTGAGGCGCCTTCACAAACAACCACACTCACACGCCCCCAACACTCCCACCACTACCACCTCTCACACACCCACACTCACAATTCGGCCATCTGAAACAAACTCACACACACATACATACTCAAAATTCGGTCATCTGAAACACACAAACACATAATTCGGCCATCCGAAACTATTATGCCGTCATCTGAAACTTTTCGTACACTGACTTTATGATGAGGTATCATAGAATTAATCATTGTTGAACAAAGAGTGGGTGAAATTCCATATAATTATGTAAATGAGTGTAAAATTGATAGCTTCTGTCCTTTCATATATAGGTAATAGAAAAGTCTGTACAGTGACAAACATACCGTACATCCGTGTCCGTTGCCAACCGAATAAACTGACATCTGGTGGTAACGGATACGAACTTTTTTTTCACCTGGACTGTGTGTGTGTGTGTGTGTGTGTGTCCTACAAAAATGTTTTACTTTAGTCCACAGCTGCGACAGAAGGTCAATATTTTCCAAGTAAATAGAAAATTTCTACCTTGGCTATTTTTTCTGAGAAACTTTGGTGAAAGTCCGCTTGTGTGTGTGTGTTGAAGCAAGTAGGAAATAGACAAGCAAGGAGGAAAACTGGAAGAATGGAGGATGGAGAGGCGACAGAGAGAGAAAGTAGGAAAAATGGAGGTGGAAGGCGAGTTGACATACGAAGAGAGAAAGTAGGAGGAAGAGGTGACATGGGAAGAGAGAAAGTAGGAGTATAGGAGGAGGAGGAGGAGCAAGAGCCGGCGACAGAGAAGAGGAGGAGGAGGAAGAGCCGGCGACAGAGAGGAGGAGGAGGAGGAGGAGGAGAAGGGGTGTGGCGGAGATAGAGGAGAGGATGGATTTCACCACAGTTGCTGCTGCTGCTTGTGTATATGTTCATTTACTCTTTCAGAATATGACCATTCATTAACTCTCTGTGACCTCACCAATGTTATCTGACAGTTCGTTATCCAGTTTGCACTCGGTAGTTCAAGAATCACAACCATGTAAAGAAAATTTGCGTAGGAGATCGAGATGTTTTTTATAGTTGAACACTAGGCCTACTTGCGTTTAAGGGAGTAGTACAGTGCGGGTAAATCTGGAGTAAATTATTCCTCCAAACTATTCCAGGCAACAGGCCATCATTGTTTTTGTTCATCTGGTCCTGTTGTCTGGCATACGTTGGAGGAATCAAGGTACTCCAATATATCAAATGTGTATTATCCCCTAAACTATATGGTTCCTCTATTTAAGGTGGTACCGTAATAATACTTTTTTAGTACATTGGAGGGCCTGACTTAATTCCTCCAAAGTATGCTAGAAAACAGGACCAGTAGAGCAAAAATAATAGTGTTCTGTTGCTTAGAATAGTTTGGAGGATTCATGCAGTTACTCCAGATTTTACCAACACAAATTAAACTTCCTCCTTAACTATTGTATACGACAAAAGCATCGTGTTAACCTGAGGCAGAAAAGGGGTAGATGTGCAGTCTATATAATTTGCAATCTGAGGTTACAGGAGGGCGTTATATCTCACCTTGTTATACAGGTTGTTATATTGTACTATAGTGATGAGATTGTAGCCCAGTATACTGCATGGGAGGGACCGAAGGATAGCTAGCTGGACCAATTCTCTGCTCCATCGAATCTGAGGAAAAGTTTGGCAGGAGTAGTGAAAAGTAGAAATATACAGGAAAGACTTATGCTAGGCTAGAAAGACTTTACTCATACACACCACAGAAGAGAATGAGACAGACGAGAGACAAGCCCGAAAGGAAAAGGATGGAGAGAAGCAGTGATATAAAGGAACGGGATTGACTCTTGATCGAAGGGGCGCCCAAACCCTTGAATGAATTCAGTCCTGCCCACACAAAAAAAAAAGTGTTGGAATGTTTATAATGTTTGTGCGGAAGACAGAAGGAGAGACGAAACTCGTACCCATGATTAAATGTGTCCCTTAGTTCATCCTCGTACCCCTCAGTATTAATTGTCTCATCATTCAGTGCTCATGGTACACGGAGTTCAAAGTTATGTCACACCCACACGTCTACAGCATGTATCATAAGTCTCAGATCACACACGTCTACAGCATGTATCAAAAGTCTCAACCATTATTATTGTTTTTATAGTCGTCCCGTTTCCTGGCATACTTTAGACTGAGGAAGCAAGGCGCCCCAATGTACTGTACCAAAAGTGTATTATCCCTTAATTAAGGACCCTGTAATGTAGTCAGAAAATGTTGGAGATAAGTGAGTCCTTCAATCATTGCCACGAAACACCACCTATTGGGAAGGAGTGTGTTTCGTGACATGGTCAGAAGGAATCGGCAAAAGCCTCCAATTTTCATACACGATCACAGGGTCCTTAACTGTTCTTGTTTATTTACCAAACACACAACGTGAGGAGGAGGAGGAGGTGGTGGTGGTGGTGGTGGTGGTGGTGGGATCATTACTGGCAAAGATTCACATTTACTTCTTCAAATGTACCACGTCGTACCTGAAGAAGTAAATACGGTATCTGAAAATAAAAGAATACAACCCTAACCCTAACCTAGCCTGAAAGACCACTTAGGACGAAGGAGAAATAATAAGAGATGTGGGACAACAAATACCTGAGAAAAAAACTAATAAATCAATACCAAAAACAATTCTTCATTAATTTCAGTGTGTGTATAGGACGAGGGAGAAATGATAAATAGATAGTAGGACAGCAAATACCTTAAGAAGAAATAGCTAATGAAACAATACCAACAAAGAATTCTTCATTTAGTTTATTTGTGTGTGTGTGTTTTACTCATAGTTAATCTATACTTATTCAATTATTCACTGTTTTTATTCGTTATTCTATGTTTCCAATCGTATGGGACACCCTGTACCGATACTGTATGAATATATACTGATAAAGAGATAAGTGCCATCTATGTTTAGCCTCTGATAATAAGAGAGATATATATTTACCAGTGGTGAGTGGATGCTGCAGCAGTGCATAGTAACATCCAGAAATATTATGAACTTCAGTCTAGTAAATGTACAGTAGAATGGTAAAGAAAATCCATATAACGTTCAAACAATACAGACACATAACAATACATACACATGCATAACGTTCAAACAATATACATACACATATAACGTTCAAACAATACATATATACACATAACGTTCAGACAATATATTATTCTACAGTCCAAGTCCGGCCAAACCTTTGTGCACCTCTAGAATTAATACAACTATTTTGAAGATATGTAGAATTCTTAATAGTAGCATTCTCCTGTACAGTCATGGCCAAAAGTCCCGTCTCCTCTCCACTCTGATAGTCAAATCTAATGAAACTCGTGTGATAGTAAATGAATATAAATAAAAATAATGGTAAAGTGTTAAGTAATTTTTTGTTCCAATGTACAGTTCAGACCCAAAATTTGCATCCAGGAACTTATTATTTTTTTTTATTATTATTATTAATTGCGCCGTAGCGTCAATCAAGAGGGGCACTGGTGTTATTTTATTGACGCAGAATTATACCTCCTAGATAATTATAAACTTTGTATATTTGTATTTTCATCAAATATACCGTATGTAATTATATTGAAAAAGTATAGTTAGTTTTTACTGAAGTTAAGAACAAGTAAACATACACTAATAATTATCGTCCATGTAGCCTAAGTGTGTGTGTGATCATTTTACTAGACTCGGATCACACCCTTACTTGGCCCCCAACTAATTTAATAAGGGTTTCCCGAGTGGAGTAATGAGGACATACGTTACTGTCAACAAACACACCACACTGTAATCATAATGTAAAGAGAAAAAAGTTAACTTGGATTGATTATGTTGTGTGTAGTAGAACTTATTACTGTATAGCCTAACCGGCGACGGAATGGCACCCACGGATAGACAACAATAATTAAACAACGCATATGGTAAAATAAATCTATCTGCTGGCCTGACAACAGTGCCGATGGAGAGACGAGATCATTCAGTGATATGCAAAGGGAAGGGCTGGAGTAGACAGAAATAGACAGACAGAGCTACCAAATAGAAGTGGAGAGAGAGAGAGAATTAATTAATTAACAAGAGTATGACAACCATTACCGCAACACTCAACATCCCTCACACACACACTCACAACACCACACACACATACACACTATACTAACTTGTTGCAATACTAAACCCTTTCACAACATCACATCTGCTACCCGGCCACATCTAGCCTCTTCAAGTCATGGGAGAAAGAGCATTATAAATTTTGTTTTAACAATGTCAAGCACTTAATTAAAAAGCATATAATTATATATTTATTAACTTCATTTCATGCAGACTCTTTCGGATTAGGCTAGTGCCCGTTTTACACACTCGCTCAGAGAATTCGCAATACTCTTGCATCTCCAAAACAACTATTTTTTGTTTTGCTTGTAGTTGTCCGTGACTTTTGACCTTGACAAGACGTGTGTGTGTGTGTGTGACTCATCCCCCTCCTGGCCTTTAGTAAATCATGGCTATTAATTTTATGCATAGCCTATTACTGCCTCTTCTTACTCGAGGAAAACCCAGAGAATAGTCTCAGAATACTAGATGTTATGTTTGTAAATACCGACACGTGTATATACTGTAAATACAACCAGCGCTCGGACGTAATAAATACAAATCAGACTTTTTATTTAATCAGTAATTGTTTAGTATGCAGTTAGCCTATACAGAGGGAAGGCCTCTCACACTCTCCAGTTCTATTTGGTAACAGCTCTGTTTGTCTGTCTGTCTACTCCAGCCTGTTCCCTCCACTTCTATTTGGTTGCTGTCTGTCTGCCTGCCTGCCTGTCTCTACTCTACTCCAACCCGTTCCCTCCACTTCTATTTGCTAGCTCTGTCTGTCTATAGGACTATATATGTCTGTCTCTAACCTACAGGCAAACAATCACACTCACACCATAATACTGTACAAATTTGGGTGATTCCTAACAGTGCCTTAATTAAACCGTACCTAACACACGACTTCCTAGCTGCCCAAAGAGTCATAATTATTTAGAAGTGTTACAGGAGTAGAAACTTTATTACGTGTCATTGTGGGTAATCTTTCCTAGAGTCACCCTCCCTGTGTACACGAACATAAACAAACACGGTGAGGAAAACTACGCAATAAACAAACAAAATGAGAGATTGATGCGGGGAGGTGACAGATTACTTGACATAATGGGGTCGTAACCTGATTTTGGTGATTTGTTTTGTGTTTTAATTCACCCAGCCGCATCAACTTTAAAATGATACTGTAGTTGGGCCGATATGTTGTTGATAATAAGGCTTCCAACATTAAAAACTTGCTAGTATCCTTAAATCGTGATGTGTGCTAAATCGGTATACAAACACGTACTGTATGCATGGATTTCCCACACTGGTAAATGAGAAGTAAACAACCAGTGAGGGTTTATCTTCACTTCCTATCTGACAGCGACACTGATACTCCCTCTTGCATTACTTAGTATTCTGTCTCCTCCCCTAGGCCAAGGACGTGGTCAGGAGTGGGTGGTGGAGAGGAACCAATCTTCGCCAAACAAGTGGACCCATCACACACAGTCACTCCACCTCCTCCAACACCAGGCACCCAACGCTCAACGGTGGGTGCTGCCATAATTATGTGGTGAGGATATGACAAGCAAGGAAGGGAGTAGTTGGTAGTGGAAAAGGCAGGTACAAGCTACAGTCAGGGGGCAGGGAAAGCAGGCAGAGAAAACTGAATGAATTTACTAATAATAATATTTTAGTGTCTTACCAAAATACAAACTGTGAGATTCACCAATATTATGCTGAAATTTAGAAGTAAAAGAACTACAGTACTGAAGTCGAGCCAATCTATCTATCTATAGCTCTGACACATCGTTCCCTCCGGGAACTCCCCACAAGGCAGAAATGTCCCCAGTTTTCCCTGTTACAGCACTCCCTCCTTACTTGGTTAAACTCTATTCTAATCCTCACGTTTTTCTCCCTTACTTACTCTTCCACTCTGTTCTGCCATCTAACTGGAGGTCTGCTTCTTACTCCAGGTCTCACAACTTCACTACCATACACCTTTACAGACTCCTCACCTTGAAATCTCCACATGTCCAAACCACCTCAATGTAATGTATTACGCTTCATCCTCTCAACCACCCCACACTCAATACCAATTGCCTTCTCACTCATACCATATCTCTCATACACATTCTCGTTACTTTCTCCATCCCACCTAGTAAGTCCACATGCTCTTCTCAAGTAACTCATTTCTACTGCACCTATTCTTAAACTCCTTCACTTCCTACATCATCACAATCCCTAGGGTTATCTCACATTTAGTCCTAGTTGGTACTCCCACTCTGTAAGGTGTGGCAGAGTCAATCACTTCAGTTTCTGCCCTCTCAAATACCATCACCTTACTTTTACCCACATTCACCTACAGTTTCCTTCATTTACACACGTACTGAAACTCATCCACCACCCTCTGTAACTCCCTTGCATTCTCAGCCATCATCTCATGTCATCTGCAAATAAGCTTACCACCAAGGACTTATTTACTCCCTTCAATGTCAGCTTCACCCCCAGGTCATTCATTCACTTTGGCCTTCATCCCTTTCATACAAACATCCATATATATATTGAACATCCATGGAGACATAACACACCTTTGTCTCAACCCTACACTAATATTAAAACTCTCACATAGATCACCCTCTACCCACACACATGCAAAATTTTACCTCTGCATAGGAGCCAATAAATAATGAATACATTTTCCACATTATGATAACTCTGTGTTTTCTACTGCAGATCCTAAAAAGGAGAGAAACATTTCAAGGCTTCAACTCCTTCCCAGCCATGACCAGGGAGCAGCCTGCAACCACTGATATACCCGACAAGATGATACTCCGTGCTCGGTCAAAGCGTAAGTGAGTCTTTTATTATAATGAAAAGAGGAACGAAAAGATTTTGTCAGGGTATTACAATAGACTGACACTGAATTGCCATATATTACAGAACCTTATATTGCCGCAGAATATTGCTGACCGAAAAAATATATCAAACTAAAACTTCAAAACTTCATGATGTTGGGATAACTGAGTTTTCATTTGTATAGTACAGTACTGTACACAGAAAATACATCATCTACCCACAAATATTCTCTTCACATTATTAGATATAAAATTATTGTGATATTTCTTCCATCATAAAATCCTCTATTCCATCATTAGGATGCATTTTCCACTTGAGTTATGGTACATTAACCTGTGCAATAATGTATGTATTATTTTGTATAACAAAAGTAATTTCCAAATATTTCCAACAGACAAAGTAACACAGACATACATTGATCAGTCTAATTAACATTTTGCAGTAATTGATTATCATTATATTTATTATATTGACAGGATCGGTGGGAACACTGGAGTACCGAGGTCAGCTCAACCAATCCTTCCGGGTACAGGGTGATGAAGCCTTCTACCTCGTACCAGTACCCTCCTCACAGACCCTTGCTCTCACCACACTCAACCCTACATCCACAAACAGAGGTGACTATTTTATACACTCTTGAATATATACACCCTTCAATGTATAGCTTATGAATATATATATACATACAGTACACCCTAAAATATATAGCTTATAAATATACAATACTGTATGCAACAAATACACATACACTTATGAATGTATACCACTGGATACATACAGTACATGCAACAAATACAAACACAAATATATAAAGTTCATATGCAAAAATTAGATGTACTGTACAGTACAATACTAGATTAGTCAAATGAATTAGTCTAACATGTGCATCTTATTACCATGCACGTTTATTATCTATTTAAATATGATATCCAAGTTAAATTGCTATATTTTGTACTTGTGGTTGGCAGCCTGCTTCCGAATTCATGTGTTCGATGTGATTGGATCTTCCAACCCCAATATCAACCGAGTGATCATCTTGGAAACCAACAATGGTAGTCACCACCTCCATGGCAGCACTACTGGTGGCATCTCCCTCACTGTGAGTTTCTGCCGAACTATTCTATCTTATAAAACTCTACCAATATCTGGCACATTGATGGTATCTAATCATGTTTATCTGCCTAAGGGAAATGAGTAGCTTGGACCCCACCCCGCTTTCCCATCAAGGACAACAGTATTACAAGCTTTAGGGAATTGGGAGATGCTAGGGAACAAAAAATACTGTATAGCCCATTTCCACCAATATTATGGCTATACAGTACAGTATACAACCCAGTGCTTTCTGGTGCACTGAGTATGATAAGACTAGATAAGAGTCCTTTATCCTTAATGGCCAGATTGCCCAGAGATTATAGAATGGAGGATGCATTTGGGGGTCAATGACTGACGGGTCTCATCCTGACTCCTTTGGTACTAAAGGCTGTAGACAAGAACATATTGTCGGGTCCTGGTGCCCGGGGTATGATGGCCATATAAAATGTAAGGGCTTTATACCCCGAGCATCAGGCATCGGGATGTGTCGATATTTTCTTGTCTACGACCCTAAGTGTTTGCACAGAATCATAGGGTACTGTACATCCCATGGGAGGATTTCTAAAATTTGGTTATCATTACCTATATTTATCCATTGAATTAAGATATCCTATTTCATAATAACTGTCTTATACTCATTTTACTATTTCACACAGTATTAGTGAAAGTACAGTTGGACACAGGAATTCGAGGAATAGCCCAAGTGAAAGATGGTTAATTTCTCCCAATATCAAGTTCCTTAGTGCCAAATAGGAGACACCAGGGGCAGAAGTCAGTATTGAGGATGGTAATAAAAAGCAACTACCTGATAATAGACACTGGTTACTCAAATGGGACAAGTATCTTTCACCTGGGCTGTAGCACAATTCCTGTGTCCAACTGTACATCTCAAAGTATATTAATACGAGGGCAATATTGCTGATAATATGGAACCTCAAGGGAACATAGTCCATCGCAGTTGTAAACCATTGTCTAAGACCATCATATTATTATATCAGTATTTACTTTTCAACAGGCAACAAGCATGAGCTGGTTGAATAACCTGACAAGTATAGATCATCGATTCTTCCGCATCTACAACCCCATTGGCAACAATCACTACAGAATCAAACATGTCCTCACTGGTCAGTATTCCTTCTCTCCTTGATTATCATTACTGTACTGTTTACCAATGATAATCTTAAATATATTGAATACAGTCCTCTGCTGGTTCATACTTGCATGATGTTGTTGGGGAATTCTGTTCCACTAAAACTTTTAAAAAGACCAATAGTAACACATTACCTGAGTGAGTGTCAGTTTGTATTCAGTGTCTATCTATCTATCGCAATAAAGCAATAAAAGGTTCAGTCAACACCTTTTTTTTTAGGAGTTGATATTTTGTTTACTCTTTAAAGTTTCAAGAAGCAAATATCAATACAGTACTGTACTGTACTGTATGTATTTTTTGTAAATAAACTGATAAACTAATGCATTCACAGAGAGGTACCTGCAAGCACGGACAGATGGGGTATCACTGGTACAGGGAGACCCGAGGGCAGCACCAGGTATGCACTACCAAATGGATCCTTGTACACAAGCTGCTGCCACCTGAGTTCACATCATCTTGTCTGGCCACCTGTGGGTAAAGTGACAACCACAAAGTCATGTCATTATCTTACATGGCCAGCTACGGGTCAACAGTATGCACAAGATTTCTATTATGGCCAGCTGTGGGTTGAGTGAGAAGAGATAATCAACCCCGTATGTGTTATGCCAAGTTTTTGGATAAGAGGGGAAGCTGACAAAGTTACCATTCTTGCCTGATTGCCTGACAGGAGCAATGCTCTAAAGAAGAAAAAAGCAATACTGTACTTCCAATATGTTTCAAAGTTGGCTAACACACCAATAATTTATAAACCAGTAATTCACTATATACAGTCTGTATTGTTTGCAAATATCCAGTGAGAATTTAGATAACTGATATCATTGGCATTGTTGAAGTCAAATTTATACAGTAGTATGAATTACTAGCCTACAGTCTGGCGACCAGAGTGTACCAGGGGTCTGTGGGGCAGGAGGCCATTTTGCCCCGGGAGAACATCAACAACAACAACTAGCCTACAGTCTGAAGAAGCATTAATGAGTTGTCTTCAAGAAAGTGTTCTCCTCAGATGATATGTACTGTACAGTTAATTCTTATTTTACACTGGGATTATGTATGTGAAGTAGAGTGTGTGTAATGAATGCATGTACTGTAAACACTTATTGTACACTATATTAAACACCCATAATACCAGAGTACTGTACAATGAGGGTTTTCTGTACACAGTTTCATTACACACAATATATTATACATCCAAAATCCAAGTGTAAAATGAGAGTTCACTGTATTTTAATTTGTTAACACTGTCCAAGAACAATTGAAACAAAGAATATTTGAAACAAAACAATAATATTGTACCCCGAGATACTGACAGCAGTGTTAATGGTAAGAATTAGAGAAACAAAGCTGTGATAAGTAAATATGATAGCAGGAAATAAAATTTGCTGCTATTTTCTGTGATATTAACTATTTAAGAGGATAACAGGTGAAGGTGTATTGGTAACAAATGGACAGAAGGCCGGGTTGGTACTTCACACATTTGATAGACAAGTTTCCAACCAGTGGTTTCTTTGGTTTGATCATTTCTTATTTTCATCCCTCTCAATCCAAAACAAATCCAAGTGCTGGGAGAGTTCTGAACCTGGGAATATAATTATGGATCAAGAGGGATCACTGGAGGGGGTTTCTAGTCACTAAACTTGGGTATGTAGTATAGAATTCAAGTTAGTCCACCTGAACAGAGTTGGTGAAGGCAATCAGATACTTAGTGGTAGGTGAGGTTGCCATGGAAAAACATATAATTATTTGGTGGGGATTAGTGGTGGTGTTTTCAGTGGATAGTTTTGTGGTACTGTACCAACAATATTGTAGTTGTGGTGGTGGTGGTGTGTTAGGTGCTGGGTGATAGTAACAGAGGGTGTTGTGGAAACTGCTTTTTGTGTGTGGTGATAGATATTGTGGTGAACTTGAATGGTGGCTGGTGTTAGTGGTGTCAGTTGTAGCAAGAGAAAGAAGCATTGGTGGTGTACAGTCGGCTGCATAAGTTCGCTTCATTTCCACCTGTGTATGTATGTATGTATGAGCTATAGTGGTGATGTAACACAATTTAAATGTAGGGATGTCATACATATATACTGTACTACTCACTTAGTAAATCACACATGTTGTTAAAATAAAAACTGGTTCAGAATGCAATTACTGTATCTGGTTATATTAGCATTATTAAGTACATGAACTGGATGCGAATTATGCTGCCGGCTGTACACGTGCAGAAAACTTGGGGCTGAGAGAGGGAGGGAGGGGGGGATCAGTGAAAGAGGTACCGTACCATACGAATGCAAAATATAATCGGTGAATGAGGAGAGGTGGGGGTGATTGAACCATGAGTGTACAGTTGCAGACACATAAAACAGACACACCTGATGCAAGCACGGCCCCTCACTGAGCATAGGGTAGGACGAGACTTTGTATACAGAGGCTCGTCTATATACTTGATTAGGGCCCCGATTGAAGTGTGTCTTGTTTCATATGTCGGCAAATGTACCGTACCGTATGAAAAGAACTTGACTATACACAATCCATACAATCGTGGGTTTGATGTTAATAAAAAGTTACACGGTTGATTTTAAATGCGTCTTTTCTTTTCCTCATATGTAGTTATGTTGGTGTTTGTTTGGGTAAAAAAAAAATACTCAAATCACACTTCTAAAACATTTGTCTTTTAAAATATTATGGATTACAGTATTTTGAAATGCCATTATTATTTGATTGCTTTTTATATATTGATGGGTCGTATGCAAGAACGATGGTGGTGTTGACAACGGCATGGTACCAGTACTATGGCCCTGTTGTCCATCTATATAGTCAAGGTACCAGTATCACACCATCGTAAGTACCATGAATGTTCTTGAATATAATCTGTTGTGTCATTATCGCTTTCCCCTTTTTTCAATGATGGGGGGGGGGGAGTGGAGGGGAATCACAATTTTTGGATTGTGGGGGAATTGCAGGTTTTGGATTAGGGGGGAATCACGAGTTTTGGATTGGAGAGGAATCGCGAGTTTTGGGTTGGATATAATTGTCTAACTTACAGGAAATACACATCTACCGGTACTAAGTTAGAATTTATAATACAATATATTTTATAACCTACAGGAAATACATACCTACTAACTTAAAATCTATAATGCGATATAATTGCCTAACTTACAGTAGGTACAGTACAGGCAGCAAAAAAATATATATATATATATACAGTATTGGTAAACCTGTATAAATAATTCTTGGTATTCATTTATTGAAAGAATTACAGTTTCGTAGCGGTGTTGCCAGATCCGGCTGGGTCCCAGTATTTTGCCCCGGTCATTTATTGTACTTTACCACGATTATTTCCCGGTAGTCTGATGTGGTCTAGGTTAGGTTAGGTTAGGTTAGGTCAGGTCAGGTCAGGTCAGGCTAATTTCAAAATACCCCATTTAAATATGACCTATCTTGGAAATGCCATAGAAGAGAAAATAGTCTTAGAATGGTCTAAATAAATAAGTGGGTAATGAACGTAGAAAAACCGTATGCAATAACAGTAATTCTTTCAATATTTACCGTGAATTATTGGATGAATTATTTGTTTTGTCTTGGTTTTTAAGCATCCTAACGAAAGAAAGAAATTGAACTGTATAAATGACTTAGGATGAATTTGTTTGTAAGCATCCTAACGAAATAAATAAATTGAAGTATGTAATTGACTCACTAGTGAATTATTGGATAAATTAACTGGATAAATATGTTTGTTTTGGTTTGTAAGCATCCTAACGAAAGAAACTAAACTGAATAAATGACTCACGAGTGAATTATTGGTTGTATTTGTGTTGTTTATGGTTTGTAAGCATCCTAACGAAAGAAAATAAACTTTGTAAATAACCCACTAATGAATTATTGGATGAATTTGATTACTCCACTATGTAACTATATTGGTAATAAATACTAAAATTAAAATAAATAAGGAAACTACTGTACTTGAGTTTTGACAGATTTTGTGGATACTTATTTTTTATTAATACTGAATTTATTTATTTATTGAATCAAGTTTGTTGTTAGATTTATAATTATTCCAATTTTAATTAATTTCACCTTTTATTTATTCGCATATTTCTTTTTAGTATTTTATTTTTATTTTATTATTTTTTTATTTCATTATATGCGTAGCAGAAATGTAATTAATTAAACTTGGCGCCAAATATGGTAAACAAACCACATTGTCCTTCTAACAATAAACAATAACAACAATAACACGTGTCAAAACTATCCAAAAGCAGTTATTAATTAAATGCTAATAATAATCACACTGTACAGTCGGCTAAAAAGGTATTGAAATTCTCCTAGGGATTATTATACAGCTCTGTAGTTAATTTTATTTCAATGTTAATTTTTTTTTTTTTTTATCGTGGACTTTTCAGGCCTGATTTTACACGTCCCTCTTAATTAAACATCCTTTAATATATATGAAAAAAACCGGCCATCATTATAGCTGCATTATTGTATAAGTTGTACCTCCAAATAGTTAGTAATGAGTAGTTATATATAAAATTGTACCGTTGAAAACATGAGAAATCTATATATTCTGCTGTCGCCTCCACCACCACCACCTCTCGTAATTATTTTCTCAACTTTGCTGTCAGGGAGTGTGATGCTTAATTAATAATATATACTCAAGGATGATAGATTATAACTTATTACTGATAGGTCAATTGGCACGAGAAACAGTGTATAATATTATAGGATAAATAATAGGATAAAATATAGCACAGTAATTTCAGCACAATTAAATACTACTTCTTAAAAATTCACAGCCTTGTATAGCATAAACTCTACGGACAAATAAATAAATAAATAGATAAATAAATAAATAAATAAATGCAAGATCGAGTTATGGATACTATACAACAACATATTAATAAGTTATGTATATTGTATTGATTATAGGAATGAGATGAATAAAAATAATAGATGGTGAATGAGGAGGAGGGCAGTAGGACACACATTATCGAAATTAGAACCAGCATGATGATGGTAGCAGAGAAAGTGAAGCCCTAATCACACACACATACACACATAGGGGTTACATGCTCTGATTAGACATACATACGTTAATTAAGGGGGTACGGGAGTAGGGGACAGGCTTGGGTGGGGGGTGGGGGTGCGAGAATAGGGAGAAATGTTTGGGGTGGGTAGAATACATGGAGCTAGAATGGGAGGAGACGACCCGCGGTCAGAAAAGTGAGGTCAGGTCAGCCATATTGGTATTGGCAAGAAGCTCGCCAGCCGCTCCTTAATTATTAATCTCGCTATGTCCTATGTCACCCAAAAGGTGATTAATTCCTACACTCTGCAGACAATGAAATACATTGTCACTAAACAGTTTGGGTGAACACTACCACTATCTTCAGTGGTCACGACAGAGTGAAGAAATAACATATTATACAGTAAAGCAGTTCCTTTTTATGCAGTTATCAAAGTATGTCATGTGTATGTCTATGCGTGTGTGTGTGTGTGCGTGTGCTTGTGTATGTGTGTGTACAATCTGGGTGTGTTAAAATATGTTCACGTGTGAGGGAGGGTCACCAAACAAATTAATAAACGGCTGTGTTTGTGTGTTACTTAGGGAGGGACCCATTTATCAATTAGGAAGTTCATTAAGGGATTACGTTTGTGAGACCCATCACTAAGGTTGAAAATGTCATGGTTTTGGATATACAACAATAATTCAGTTATTTTTCTTTTTCTGACTTCATGACATATACAGTAAAAGAGTTGGCATCCTTCTCAGTGTAATTGTAATTGGCATTACATACATCATTAAATATTGCATTATTCATTTTGCCTCCCTAGTTAGGATGATCGGTTACTTGGTCATGCCTATTATTCCAAGGAAATGCATACCATTGGATTCTGTTCCAATTTTAAGTGTGTCAAGCAAGTGTGTTAGAAATATTAAAAATAATGTTTCTCTTCAGGTAATCAATGACTCTGTTCTGAAAAGTGGGATATTATCTGATTCTGTTAATATAGAGCCAGAGGAATACATGTATATTCCAAGTTAGTCTCACCTCTCAAAGTGTACAAATAAGATAGTTTTAAATATAGCAGGATTTGATATATATAAGTTAATGAAGTCCTTGTATTGTGAAGCATACATTGTTGTCCTAAACTCAGACAAGACTGATAAACATATTCTTTCCTTGGTAAAACTTAAAGACAGAGTAAACTTGGTGTATCCATCTGATGATGTAATTGATATATGTATTACATCAGAAAAACTGTTTAGGGAAAGAGGGTCCAGCACCACTTTGGAGAGGGTAGATTGTATACATATTTTCTACTTTAGCTGGCCACATGTACGACTGAAAATCACTTGAATTAGTTAATTAAGACAGTTGCTGAATCATATTTGCAGGTGAAATATGTACGGTATATAAGGCCAAACAAATTACTAAGAAGTTGGCATCCAAAGTGAAAGTAAAGAGTTGACAAATATATACAAAACTTATACATTTCAGTGGCCAATTTGGTATAGAGTGATAGGTCAGTAATTTATAACTTTCTATTTATATTATTGAAAGATGTGTGAATTGTATGTTATTAATTAAAGAATACGAAATACGTGTCATACCGTAATTAAAAATTAATAAACAGCGTGAGGAATATGGGTAAACTGTATGGGTACTATGAGTGGTCAGCCTTTCTTGCCAATACTAGGTGTTGGCTTCTGAGGACCTGACTGGCTTCACTCCACTGAGACCCAAATGAACGCGCGGGCCGCCTCCTCCTATTCTAGCTCCATGGTAGAATATGCATGTGTCCCACTACTCCCGCACCCCTCAACCCCCATAACCCCCCCCACACACACACACACACACACCTCCAAGCTTGTCCCCCTATTCCCGCACCCCCCAAGCCCCCGCACCGTTAACGCTACATCACACACACACACACACACATCATAATCATTCAGTCAGTACTCAGATATGAAGGTGCTACTCAACTCGACTCTCCTGGCTCTCATATTACTTCACTGTCAGGTTAGTTATTATTATTATTATTATTATTATTATTATTATTATTATTATTATTATTAAAAATGGACCAGAGACACAAAGCTGGGAGAGAATGCAAACTTATTATATGTACCGTATTTATATATTATTATGTACTTATATTATTACGTATCTATATATTATTTACATATCAATATTATTACGTATTTATATATATTATTACAGACATCATGGGGCCGTGTGCGTCTAGACAACAAAAGTGAGTACGAGCCTAATGTTTTTGTTTTACCATTGTCGAGCCTAAAGTTTTACTATATGATTGTCACCTTGAGTTCTGTGATTAATAAATACATACAACTTCTGATACAGTATATACATATTGCTTAGACTTAATAGACATGTGTTCATATATATATATATTTTCAAAAAGAGATGCCAACAGTACTTTTTTTCTATGTATATATATATATATATATTTGTAACATTGCAATTTTAAATGGATGTAAGTGTGTGTTTTGTAGCAATATTAGTGATCGTGTGTGAAAATTGGAGGCTTCTGATTCCTCCTGACCATGCCATGAAACAAACAAACATACGAACAAGCTCATGAAATTATAAATAGGTGTGTGTGTATGTTTCGTGGCAATATTAGAAGGACTGATTTACCTCCAATTTTCCGACGACCACATTAAAATGATCCCTTAATTAAACAACAACAACACCAAACAACCACCACCCACAACCACAACACAACAACCACCAACTAACCCCACAACCACAACAACACCTCCTCACTAGAGACCAAGGATAATAGACTATAATAGACTTATAGTCTATCATCCTTGCTAGAGACCCTATATAGAGAGACTGGACACCTAAATTTTGTGCTGCTCGCTGATTGGCTGAATATATTGGCCGCCATGTTTGATTCTGTTTCCCTTTTTACCTCAATTATTCCCTTTTTACTCTGATACCATGTTTCCTCTTTGGTATTTCGTCTGATAGAAAATTCCCTGTTTACTCTTGAACAATCTTTAATTATAATCTCCATGTGTGGACTTCAATATTCCCTAAAACAGAAATTTCTCTGCACCTGGCAACACTGATCGTCTTTCAGTCAACCGCCTTGGTTTAGTAGCGTCGTCTGGCAACTCGTCACGTCCTATTATATGCTTTAAATAACGCATACATGACGTATAATAGTATTTATAACTTCAGGGATCTTATAGAATTAAAAAATATATACCTGTATATGGAAAGAATGCAACTTTCGTCAATATTTTGCCCACGAATGTCAACAATAGATTACTAACTGGTAGTATCTGGCATCTTACATTTTTCCTATACAAACTTGAGAGGTATCGCGGAAAACTAGATAAAAAAAACAAAGATGGCGGTGTCCAGTCTCTCTATATAGGGTCTCTACTCCTCACCACACCACCACAACAACACAACCTAACACCACCTCCACAACCACAACCACAACGACACCACCCACCACACCACAAACTAAACCCAACACCACCATCACACCACAACCCCACAAACACACCCAACCCAACCCCCCCCAACCCCCTACAACCTCCTCCCCCCCAACAGAAGAGAGGAGTGCCCCCCCCTGTAAGACACGATGGTTGGAGGTGGTGATGGGAGGAGGGCAGTCATCACCACTAACACTGTCATCACCAAACTACCCAGCTGCCTACGACTATCATACCTCATGTGGATGGTTTATTAGGGTGAGTAGTGGTGGAGGTAGTTGTAGTAGTGGTGGTAGTGGTTGTGGTTGTAGTTGTAGTTGTTGTGGTAGTGGTGGTGGTAATAGCAATACAGTAGTAGTAGTAGTAGTAGTTTTTATTGTCCTTGTTGTTTCATTGTTTTATTGTCCTTGTTTTTCATTGTTTTTATTGTCCTTGTTTTTTCATTGTTTTTATTGTCATTGTTTTTCATTGTTTTTATTGTCCTTGTTGTTTCATTGTTTTTATTGTCCTTGTTTTTAATTGTTTTTATTGTCCTTGTTTTTCATTGTTTTTATTGTCCTTGTTTTTCATTGTTTTTATTGGCCTTGTTTTTATTGTACTTGTTTTTCATTGTTTTTATTGTCCTTGTTTTTCATTGTTTTTATTGTCCTTGTTTTTCATTGTTTTTATTGGCCTTGTTTTTATTGTACTTGTTTTTCATTGTTTTTATTGTCCTTGTTTTTCATTGTTTTTATTGTCCTTGTTTTTCATTGTTTTTTATTGTCCTTGTTTTTCATTTTTCTTTTCCAGCCAAGCAGCAGACGTGTTGTGTCGCGTTTCACCTGTCCCTCCTTTGAACTGCAGAAGATGAAACAGGATGGAAGGTGTCCAGATTATCTCAAGGTCAATCAGGTCAAGTAAGGTCACACATGTACTGTTCTTTGTATTGTACTTGTTTTGATTGTACCTCTGTGTGTGTGTGTGTGTGTGTGTGTGTGACATGATCTCTCTCTCTCTCTCTCTCTCTCTCTCTCTCTCTCTCTCTCTCTCTCTCTCTCTCTCTCACCTCCACAACCCCTTCCAATACAGATACTGCGGCCACAACCCCCCTCGTTCCATCACCATAACCAACGTAACCCTGATAAAAGTCGCCTTCCACACCAACGGCAACAGAAACTACGGTGGATTCCAATGTACAGTCACCACCACAAATCCCAATACAGATAAATGCGGTGAGAACATTCATTATTATTATTATTAGTAGTAGTATTTATTTATTTTTTTTTTAAGGGGGGAAGTTGAGTGTTAAAATGATTCCTGCAAACTATTTCAACTGTATATTGATTAGTGCTCGTGATTGTACATGTTATAATTATATAGTATTGAAGAACTATCTATTTCGTGTGTGTGTGTGTGTGTGTGTGTGTGAATGATGAAGCATGCAGTGTATTGCCTGACGGAGGGAAGAGGAAGGGGGTGAAGAAGAAGAAGGAGGGACAACAACAACAACATCCATGGTTAGCCAGTCTCGTCCCCACACACGGTACAACTTCTGACATCTTCTGTAGCGCCTCCGTCATTAGTGAGAGGTTCCTGTTGACGTCAGCTGCTTGTGCCTTCAAGTAAGCTGATGTCCAGAACGCGTTTGGCCTCACAACTTGTTTCAAATCACAACCTATTTTTCCTTATAACCTATATATAACTCCAAATATCGAATGTGTTTCCTCTCTTTCCAATATAGCCTGTGTAAGAATTCTTGTGTATCTAACTGAACTAAAATAATATTAAAATAACCTCTCTATCTATAATTAAGCATGTGTAAGAATTAATTCGTATCGGTGAATCTAAACTGTACTAACCTTCCTTTCCCTTCTTCTTCTCACTCAGGATAAAGTACAATAAATACAACTACGAGGTTTTGATCACTGGTACTACAACATCCATGAGGTTGGCCATCAGAAAAGTGTTCCTACATCCGGATTACATTCCAGGTTAGTGTTGGCATTAGTTAGTTAGAGGTAATAATAATAATAATAATAATAATAATAATAATAATAATAATAATAATAGTGTGACGTGTAGAAATAAATGGTGAGGTTTTCTTACATCCCAACCAAGCAACACACCAACCAACTAACCAACCAACCAACCAACCCTACAACTAACCTACCCACCAACAAACCAACTAACCAACCAACCAACCCCCAACCCCCAACCCACCAACCAACCAACCCACAAACAAACCAACTAACCCACCAACCAACTCACTCACCAACCAACCCACCCACCCACCCATCAACAGACGTGGCCCACTCTGAAAGTAACGTGGGCCTCATCTACCTGAAGGAGGCCATACAGTTCGGTTCTGTAACGATGGTAGTTCCCGTTTGTTTACCTTCAACACGTTACCACTTCCACTCTGGACCCGCTACTTTCTCAGGATGGGGACGTGAGGGTAAGAATAATGATAATACAGGAATAATAATAATAATAGTATTTTTATATATTAGATTACAGTTATATAGAGTCTTTTATGAATACTAATACCATAATTATAATAATAATAGTAATAATAATAATACTGTGTTTATTATATTGTTGATTTTATATTATTACTAATACCATAATATTAATAATACTATGTTTATTATATTGTTTATTTTATATTTATTTTAAAGTGCACTATATAAAGTCTTTTATGAATACTAATAATACCATAATAATAATAATACTTTGTTTATATATATTGTTTATTTTATATATATTTTAAAGTGTACTATATAATAGAGTCTTTTATGAATACCTCACTATGCCTTAATAGTATACAAATAACCACCACAAAAGTTCTGCATTAACTATAGTGTACCATCCCAAACCTTACACACACACATACACACACACACTGGTCAAACACACACACACACACACACACACACACACAAACAAAACACACATTATCGTTATTATTATTACACATACACACACACACACACACACACACACACACACACAACAGCATCAGGAGGGCCAGAGGTTGTTCCAATTGAGACCATCCCCTGGGAGAACTGTACCCAGGGTTTTCAAAAGAGGGGGGTGTATCTGTCCCCCGCCTGGCTGTGTGGTCGGACCCTAACCCCCCACCTCCACCTCCACAACAACAACAACAACAACAACCCCTCCCCAGCACAACACAGACCAGCACAACACAGGGATCAGTTCATTCAGGTGATTATATTTACAACCTTACTCACAACCTAACTTACAATATATATACGTGTGTGTGTGTGTGTGTGTGTGTGTGTGTGTGTGTGTGTGTGTGTGTGTGTGTGTGTGTGTGTGTGTGTGTGTCAAGAGTGAATAGATAGAAAGATTACAGAGTGCAAAAGTCGTGTATTTATTAAAACCCTTTCATTATTTTTCATCCAGCCATTCATTCTTACCTGTCATTCTTTCTCACCTGTCCCCCTCCCCGACACCCCCCCCCCACCCAGAGTGAGTTAGGAGGTCCTCTAGTGATGGGTGGTGGTACAGGAGGTCGTGGGGTAGTGGTGGGTGTGGCAGGATTCAGTGATGGGGACAGACAACACGACCAACAACAACTACCACTCGTATTCACAAACATTACCAGTAAGTACACTATAAACCTTAATAATAATAATAATAATAATAATAGTAGTAATAGTAATGATAATAATAATAATAATAATAATAATAATAATAATAATAATAATAATAATAATAATAATAATAATAATAATAATAATAATAGTAATAATAGTGGTAATAGTAATGATAATAATAATAATAATAATAATAATAATAATAATAATAATAATAATAATAATAATAATAATAATAATAATAATAATAGTAATAATAATAATAATAATAATGATAATATTGGTGGTAGTAGTAGTAGTAATGATAATAATAATAATAATAATAATAATAATAATAATAATAATAATAATAATAACAATAATAGGGGTGATAAAAACTATATTGTTAATAATGATAATAAGTATGTGTGTCATTGTCTGTGTGTGTGTATGTTACAGTAGATATTGCACTGAATGTCTATACTTATACTATCTGTGTGTGTGTGTGTGTGTCATTTATTATATATATTATATATTATAAAATTTCTTCCCTCTCAGAATATATCGCTTGGATAATTAAGACGCTAGGAAAGGACGACAGGTGTTTACGATAAGGTATATAATAACACACATACATACACACACATATACATACACACACACACACACACACACACACACACACACACACACACACACACACATACATACATACATATATATATACATACTTACACACCTCATACACTCACAGCTCTCCTATTATTACACACACACATATATATACACACATACACACACACACACACACACTTTTCATTCACCAATATATACACAAAATATAGGAAACAAACACATACATAAAAATACATTAGAGAGAGAGAGAGAGAGAGAGAGAGAGAGAGAGAGAGAGAGAGAGAGAGAGAGAGAGAGAGAGAGAGAGAGAGAGAGAGAGAGAGAAAGAGAGAGATGAATATAGGAGAAAAGTTGTTAATAAAAATGTCATCTCTTTCTCACAACAGGAATTAAACAATAACGTTTACACACACACACACACACACAGTCCTCACAACAACAATGTGTTTTATTTACTTATTTCTGTGTTTTATTTACTTGTTTATTAAAGTTTTATTTGTTATTAATCTGTATTGAATATAATCATAACATATATAAAGTTAGAGTAGGTTAGATTAGTTTTGAGTGATTAGAGTCATTTAGAGTAGATTATAGTGAGTAGGTAAGAGTAAGTTAAAGTTGGTTAGAGTAGTTTAGAGTTGGTTAGAGTAATTTAGAGTAGTTTAAAATAGGTTAGAGTGAGTTAGAGTAGATTAGAATTGAGTAGTGGTGTTGGTAGTTTAGAGTTAGTTAGAGTAGTTTAAAGTAAGTTAGAGTTGATTACAGTGAGTAGTTTAGAGTAGAGTAGATTAGAACTGAGTAGTGGTATTGCTACGTTTGTTGGTAAGTAACTCAAACCAAACTATGGGGACGTCTGTAAACCAAACCTTACGTGTGTAGATATTCCTGGGGGACTTGTTCACTAACGACGCCTTCTCAGATGTGTCCACCTCCTCTTTCTCTTCCTCTTCCTTTTCTTCCTCCTTCTCTTCCTCCTTTATCTCTTTCTCTTCTTCCTCCTTCTCTTCTTTCCCCTCATTATCTCCCTCTTCTTTCTCCTTTATATCTTTCTCTTTCTCCTCCTTCTCTTTCTCCTCTTTCAACCCTTCCTCCTTCCCTTCTTTCTTCTCTTCCATCTCTTCCAACCCTTCCTCCTTCTCCCCCTCCTCCCCCTCCTCCTTCTCCCAGTCCTCCCCTTCCCCCTCCTCCCCCTTCTCTTCCTCATCCTCCTTCTCCCTACACGGTGTCCCAACAAGTAATAGATCCTTCCTATACTGTCCATCCTCCTCTAGGTCACTATCGAAGTAGGTATCGGTGTCGTACTCCGTCTCGTAGCCCACCACCTGGTAACGAGGGGGGTAGTGGTCGCCGCGGGGGTCTGGGGTGGTGGGGGCGTAACTGGAAACAAACGAAAAAAGAAATAAATAACCAAACAAATGTAAACAAAAGAAAGAAATAACCAAATATAAACAAACAAATGTAAACAAAAGACAGAAATAACCAAATGTAAACAAACAAATGTTAACAAAAGAAAGAAATAACCACATGTAATCAAACAAACAAACAAATGTAAACAAAAGACAGAAATAACCAAATGTAAACAAACAAACAAACAAATGTAAACAAATAGATAAACACACACAAAAATATATATATATATATAGAGAGAGAGTGAAAATATTATAGGACGATGTAACAGCAACACAACATTATTAATTATTAGGTTAATTGTTTACGTGTGTGTGTGTGTGTGTGTGTGTGTGTGTGTGTGTGTGTATTTCTGTGATCAACTATACAATACAAGACTCACATGGCTCCTCTAATGGTGTAAACAAGACCCTGTTGTTGTGCCATTTTAATCACCTGTCGACGCACCAATATGTGATCCCCCTGCAACACAACAACAACAACAACAACAACAACTACATTATTATTATTATTATTATTATTATTATATTTAAGGGGGAAGTATGTACAGTCATGGTTGATGTTCAGTTATTCTCCAACACTCCTTGTACCCTGGTCAAACACTATCAACCATGACTGTACTGTACCAAATATATACTCCCCCCCTTAAATTAAACTATAAGAACTTAATAATACGTTCATGTAAATAATAAATGAATTTATTTGTGAAGATGTAATAATATGTAATAACAAATAATAACAAAACATGACCTAAAAACAAACTTTACTGTAAAAACTGTAATAACTAACTAATAATAACAAGACAACAACCTATATAACCTACAACTGTTACTGACCTTTTTATAACCTTGTCGTAGCAGCCACCACCACAACCCCTTCCACACACACAACACCAACACACACAACACCAAAAGAGGTATGCTGAAAAGTATAAGAAAAAAAGAAAAAGAAAAGAAGATTGAGGTTCAGTTTGTTTGTTAGTTAGTTTGTTACTTGGAAAGAATTGCATACGTATATATATATGTGTTATTTTTTTGTTTATTCATGTATCTGTTTTTTTATATTGTTGTTATTATTATTATTATTAGTAGTAGTAGTTGATGTTGTTGATGTTGTTTTGTTTTTGTTTTTGTTGTTGTAGTAGTAGTAGTATATTATTATTAGTAGTATTATCATTATCATCAATACTATTTTGGGATACAGGTAGATTGAAACATTCAGAATCAACTATTTAAAACAAACAAATAACATTACAAATAAACAAACAAACATTACAAACAAAAAACAAACAAAACCAAGTAATCAAAACCAAGTAAACAAACATACTAACAAACAAACAAACAAACATCACAAAACACACAAAAATCAAACACAAACCAATACTATTTCCTTACGTCCAAACAAGTATAGTCGATCCAAGATGATGAGTGTTGTGATGGTGTTGTTGTAGCCTGTGATAAATCCATACACCCACCCCTGTCATCAAGGCTAGGATCACTATTAGTCCATACACACATACACCTAGGCTGGAAAGTAGTGTATAGTAGAGAGGGTTATATTTATACACAGGGGTTTAGTATATTATATTGTGCTGTGTTTGTTTTTGTTGTTGTTTTTGTTGTTTTGTTTAAGTTTAAATAGTAGTAGAAGTGGTAGTAGTAGTTGAAATAGTTGTAGTAGTACTAATAATAGTAGTTGTAGTAGTAGTTGAAGTTTAAATAGTTGTAGTGATAGTATTGGTAGTGGTAGTAGTAGTAGTATTGGTAGTGGTGGTAGTAGTAGTAGTAGTAATTGTTGTTGTTTTTGTTGTTGTACATAGGATAATGATTACAACAACATACACACATATGCAGAAGAAAAGAGAGAAGAAAAAATAAAAACAAAACAGATATAGAAGAAAACAGACAGACAGACAGACAGAAAAAAAAAACATTACAAAAACAACATCTTTTAATCAACTTGCAAATATTTAGAGAGAAAAAGAGATACAGAAACAATATTTTCATTAATGAACTTACAAATATTTAGAGAGAGAAAAAGGGATACAAAAACAATATCTTAATCAACTTACAAATACTTACAAAAACTTACAAATATTTAGAGAGAGAGAAAAAGAGATACAGAATTCTACAGTATCATTAATTAACTTTACAGATATTTAGAGAGAAATTAGAGAGAGAAACAGATACAAAAAACAAAATCTTAATCAACTATAAAATACAAAAACAATATATTAATCAATAAACTTACAAATATTTAGCCCCTGCCAGCCACAGTGTAACACGTCTCTGCCAAGTGTTCTCTCCTCCAGGTGGTCCCTCCTCGTCACTGAAGAACGACCCGTATAAGTCATCACCATCCTCACTCCCTCGTCTTCCACTCCCTCTTCGTCGTCCACCACTCCCCCCTCGTCCACCACTCCCTCTTCTTCTTCTTCCACTCCCTCTTCTTCTTCGTCCACTCTCTCGTCCACCACCACTCCCTCCTTCTCCACTCCCTACTTCTCCACCACTCCCTCTTCTTCTTCCTCCACCACTCCCTCCTTCTCCACCACTCCCTTCTCGTCGTCCACTCCTCCCTCCTCCTCCTCCTCGTCCCCCTCTACTCCCCCCTCCTCCACCTCCACTCCCTCCTTCTCCACCACATCCACTTTCTCCTTCTCCTCCACTCACTCCTCGTCGTCTTCCACTAACTCTTTCTCGTCCACTCCTCCCTCCTCCTTCTCCACCACTTCCCCCTGACTCACACGACTCACACGAACAAGAAGACGATGATGACGATAGCTGACGACCACCACGACGACTTTTACGACGACTTTTATTACGACGATAATGTCTTAATGTGTGTACCAAGTCAAAACCAACCCTACCATTATTATTATTATTATTATTATTATTATTATTATTATTATCTTCATTGTTATCGGTATCTGTGTCTGTTGCTATATATGGCCCTGTACGAATATTATTACTATTACTACTACTACTACTATGACTACTACTACTACTAACATCAACAACATTATTCCTACTATTACTACAACTACTAATAACATCAACAACAACATCCTTCCTACTACTACTACTACTACTACTACTTCCATCTCTATTAATTCTTCTATCACCACTACTACTATTACTACTACTACTACTACTACTACTACTACTACTACTACTACTATTGTTTGTAGTTGATGGTAGTTTGTTCTTGAAGACAACGGAATCTGTAAACAAAAGAAAGTGTTTATTTAGGGGGGTGCGGGAGTAGGGGGCAGGTTTGGGAGGGGGGGAATTTGGGGTGTGTGGGAGTAGGGGGACAGGCTTGGGGGGGGGGGAGGGGGTATTATGATGACAAATGAATAAATAAATACACACGTTTTATTTACCTTCATCATTATCTTTCTTTATTTTCATTTCTTCTTCTGTTCCATCTTTGTGTATATTATTTTCTTTCCCAATTCTGCTGTGTTCTTCTTTATCATCATCATTATTATCTGTTGTTGTTGTTGTGGTGGTGGTGGTGGTGGTCTGACTTTGGTGTCGTAGTCCCTCGTCATCAATGTTGTTTTTCCCGCCAATTTCATCTTTTCCACGGTTCCAATAATTATTTCCGCCTCTTATTATTTCACTCTCAGTAGAAATATTATTGATACTCTCCTTCTCTCCTTCTTCTCCTCTTCTTTCTCCTCCTCCTCTTTCTCCTTCTTCTATTTCTCCACTTTCTCCTCCTACTCCTTCTCTTCCTTCTCTTTCATTTGTTGTTATTATCTCCTCAGTTTCAATATAAGAGATTGAATGGAGAGACTCGAGAGATTCCATTGTAAACATAGGCACTGTTATCTCTTCAGCCTCATTCAATTGCATTTCAATGTCTCGATCCATTGTTTCGAACCACTCACTGAGAAATTATAATAAAATCGAATTAATAGTTGGTAGTGTAATCGAGTTTCAATAATATATAAGATGATTACTTAGATTTTTGTACTGTCCTTTAATTAAACACGACATAACACTCACATTCATACCACACACTCACTCACATACACATGAACGTAATAATAACACACACACACATACATAATACTCACACACACACATAATACACACACCCTCTTCTTTTCTTTACTGACACTTGCCACCACCAAAGCCACAACACAACACTACTGAGACTGACTGACTCTATATTGTGACATTTCTCATTAACTCACACACCGGGGTTTGTTTCCGGCACACACACACACACACACATACATTAATATACACACAAGTACACACACAAACATAGATACCCACATATACGTACACACACACATACATTAATATACACACAAGTACACACACATACATAGATACCCACATATACGTACACACACACATACATTAATATACACACAAGTACACACACAAACATAGATACCCACATATACGTACACACACACATACATATACACAAACGTACACACACACGTATATATACACACGTACACATACATATACACATATACACACACACACGTACAAACAAACACACACACACACACACACGATGAAGACGAACCAAGCTTAAATCATATCCTGTTTGTTTACGGTTGCCTCATGTTTGTTTACAGTATTATTTTGTTAGTGGGAATTTTCTTGTTGGTAACAATTATTAATACATGTAACTAACCAACCAACCACTCAGTCAGTAACTTATTAGCTTTTTCCTGACATTATTTTGTTGATTTACTTGCGATTGATACCTTTAATTAATTTTGAGACTTATGGGCAGACCTTAATTAATTATTATTATGTTTTGTGTTGGTAAATCTGGAGCAACGTAATCCTCCAAACTATTCCAAGCAACAGAACACCATTAATTTTGTTCATCTGGTTCTATTTCCTGGCATACTTTGGAGGAATCAAGGCACTTCAATGTAACAAAAGTGAATTACCACCATAAATAACCTTTAGTAATGCATGGAAAACCTTAGCTGCCTACCCTAATTTTTTTTTATCACATAGTAAGAGCTAAATATTTTTGTGGTGTTATTTATTGAAGGTTTTGAGTGCTGCTGGTGGGTGCATGGGGGAGGTGGGTTTTATAATATATCTCCATGGTTTTGACTTTTGATGCAGGTTTTCTGTTGTTGTTGATGCTGTAGGTGTATAGGGGAAACTCGGATACAGTGTGTGTGTGTGTATGTGTGTGTGTTTTCTTTATTATGGTATTAAAAAAACAATGGAGCCATTTTTTGCTTACTTATATTACGTGATATTATACCATATATTTTATAATATTATTATCTAGCTATCAAGCAGTAATATTTTGTCATTGAAATATACGATGTTGCATTGTTAGTTATTATTGATATTAGCTAATCATTACATTACACGATATCACTATAGTAGTTAATAAACATCAACAAGAATTTAGCAATGAAGTATATAGTAATAAAAACAAGTATATTAATATATTTTGCTTTATTTTACTTTATTTTGTCCTGGTGTGCGTATCATTAAAGCATCTAGTGTGTGTTTCCTGGGTTGCTTACAGTACTCTCAAGTTTAAGGTAATTACCCTAGATTAGCGCAATTTGGGGCCATTTAAAGTAAAGTTTTGACAATCTAAGGTAATTTTTATCCATTCTTTCGTTATTTCATGGGTCGTCGTAAGAGAAAAATGCATTGCTGTAAAAAACTATTATAATTTAATAAAAATATCGTGTGTCAAGGATTACAAATACGCAGAAATGATCACCTAGTTCAGGATCTAGGGTAATTTGGCTTCATCTAAGGTATTTTCAACCCACATTTTAAGGTAATAACCCCAAATACTTCATGAAAACTTTGCCTTGTTGGTTTTCATACCTTCTTTTCTGTTGATGGTCGACCACAGGGGCAGCCGCCATGGATCAGGTACCACTTTTATTTACTTATTTACCGTGTTTCTTGGCCGGATATAACCCCAGGGTGTACTAGACATTATATATAAACATCTGAGGTGTATGTTGAGTATGTGGTGTAGTGGTAAATGTGTATATTATATGTGTTTAATGTGTATATGTGGGAGACACGTGTGGTTCGTTTGTGCGTGTTACTGTGTCATTTATTTATATATTTACTAACCTATATGTATGTATGTATGTGTGTGTCGTATTATATATTGGTAGATATTTATTAATCTCTACGTAATATGTATGTGTGTGTGCTTCTCATAATATTACTATTGATTTATTAACTTCGAAAAAAACTTGTTTGTGGGCCGTATGCAAGAACATTTGGTATTATTACAGAACTACTCCGTTCACTATATTGTGTATTTTAGTATTATTACCCACTATTTTGGACCATTCTAAGTCACTTTTCATTTGTGATGTTTCTTTGAGAGAAGTCCCGTTATCGAAATATGCCCCGTTTTCATACACCCTATACAAACATGGGGGAATGCAGGGGTATGGGTGGGGAAGAACACATTTCACTATAGTTCTGCCTTTATAATACACTGCCTACTGTTAGTTTCGTTGTTTATAGTGATAATCCATATAACTATTTATTTACTAACCCCCAAACTGATATGCATGTAAAACTCTTGTAGCTTTTACATTATTTTAGGATGATGGGTAATAAGAGCCACAGATAAGAAAGTTAGATATTAGATTTCCTTTATGTTTTGGTTGACCAGGTATGATTTCCCTCCCTAGGTTTGCCTGGTTAGGTCCCGGTAGTTTGCTTTGGAGATTCTCTTGTTGGGGATCTGTTTTGTGGTATAGCTTGGGGAATCGCATATCTTTCCTTTTTCAACAACAAAAGATCTTCCCCTTAGATGTATTAATTTTATTATTGTATAATGTATTGTAGCTTTACACTGAATTAGTCCCAGTACCCCTATAGGTTGTCTTCCATTATATAGGAAGTGCGACTGTATGGTATCATGGGAGAAAAATTTATGCCCTCAAAGATCCGGTGATCATCATATACTGTATTGAAGTTCACCATGAATATGTTGGCAACACTAATTTTAGTATGTTAATTCCGTTAGCATGTGATGTTATGATATATACAGTATACATAGCATCATTGTAATCCAGAGAAATATGTTCTATTGACTTTGTAATGCAAGTCAAAAGTTCGTTGTTTATATAACAGCAATTATGCGTCATGTACCGTCTGCAGCGTGGTTCCCTGAACACTGAGAAAGAATCTATGGCCCTACACGATCATTGTAGCAAGTCTGTCACAACTGACAAACTGTATCAGTCTGCATTCATGAGCTGATGCTGTGACAGACTTGTCAAACTGATCGTGTACAGCCACAGATAGTTTCCCTCTTGAGTGTTCAGGGAACTGTGTAGCAGACTGTACATGGAAAAATTATCATGTTAAATGTGAGGTATTTACTTGTACACTATGCTTTTGTTAGGAAAAATACTCTTAAAAATATTAGTAATTTATAATGTACGGTAGTTATATTCAAGTCCTTAACTCCTGCACCTTTTATTGTTGTAACAGACCGAGAAGGCTTATCAGAAGCAGCCGACAGTGTTCCTGAACTCCAAGTCCCAAAAGGACAGGAGTGGGAAGGCTAAGCGGTACCTAAGAAAGGTTGGCCTCGGCTTCAAGACACCCCGAGAGGTACAGTACTGTGTTAATGTGTTACTGGTGTATTAGTTACCGGTAGTAATAATACAATGACGTATATTTAAAATACCGTAGTGAAATTTAGGATATACAGGTACTGTAAATTGGTCTGCTAAAATTTAGAGGTTAGTAAGTGTAGCTTTATTAAATCCTGAGGTACTTTTAATTTACAAGTGCTTTTTTATCTTTTTGAATGCATGCAATAAATACTGTTTGAACCTTTTTTTTTTAACTTTTAGTGTAGTGTTGTATATTGAGGGTATAATTTTATATGCAGTGCTGTACTGTACATGTATTTTCAGTTTGCCATTACAGATCATGCAAGAACAGTTTGTTATAGTGTTAACTTCTTTTTTTCATCCTTATAGTACTAGGTATAGTAGATTCATTACAGTATTGTAGTCCCAGTATGCTTTTAAAATCTCTTCCTGTATTTTTTGGGGAGTTTGATATGCAATACAGTGGGAGAAAAATTTAATGCCCACAAGATCCGGTGACTACCATGTATTGGAGTCCACCATGAAAATGTGGGTAACACAAATACACGAGTTTAGGTTATATTTATTTGTATTGTAACATTGTTAGTGAGTGATACAGTATTTTTAATGTGTGTATTAATTCATAATTTATAAGTAGAAAGTAGTAGTACAGGTTGTTTTGTATCTATTTATCATGCTTTGAAGTTATTGATTATAAATTATGTTGCTTTTAACCCTGATCATTATCTATTGTTATATCATCACATCAAAAGTAATTATGTTATGCATCGCTTTTGACGCTGATTTCTATTCTGTCCTCGTCACATCATCAGGCCATCGAAGGGACTTATATTGACAAGAAGTGCCCCTTCACTGGAAATGTCTCAATTCGTGGCCGCATCTTGACTGGGGTCGTACAAAAGATGAAGATGACAAGAACCATCACCATCCGTCGTGATTACCTCCACTACGTCAAGAAGTATAACAGGTGGGCAGCTCTTGACACTATTAATGTTGACAGTAACTATTTTGGGGAGGTTTGGGGTGTGTGGGAATAGGGGGACAGGCTTGGTGTGGGTAGAAAGTCTGTCCCCTACTCCCACACACCCCTGAGTCCCCCTCCCCCCCTCCCAAGCCTGTCTCCCTACTCCCGCACCCCCGTAAAGATCTGTAATTTTTGGAATTTTGAAGCCGTGACACAAAAATAAGTCAAGTATGGAATGTCAGTATTTCATGGTGGTGGTTTGGAGGAATTACTAGCATATATTTTATATTCATGCATTGTTGCTATTCATATACTAACAGTACTGTTTTGGTATATATATTTAATTGAAGTTTTTGACCAAATAATAAAATTATTCCTTTTGTTTTGTTACAGGTTTGAGAAGCGTCACAGGAACATGTCGGTGCACATTTCTCCATGCTTCAGGTATGGTTTTTTTTTCTTTCATCAACAAATATGGAGAGGTTATGTTTTTGCATAAGTTTTGTCTGTCATCAATAGGTGAAACATTTTAAAACAATTTAGTGGTCTGTTGGAATAATAATGTATAGTACCAAGAATTATTTTAAATTTTGTGAATGTAGATGGAATGTAGGCAGAGGTGCCAGATCAAACTTTCTCTTGTTGGGAAGAAACCTTTTTTGAGGAAGAGGATAGTGTTGCTAATCATTCTGTATTTAACCTGATTATTTTCTCATATTGGCTGTTTTAGTAGCCATTGTGACGTAAACGTCAGGGAGAGTAACTTGGTCTTGTGCTAATCACCTTCTGTTTAGAAAAGTGATATCCACAGCATCACACAACTATTGTACTGTATATCTTAACCAATATCACTAAGCTATGAAGAGAACCTTGTGTTTAACTTTTTCATACTTAATTGTGTCAGATTCGAGGACAACGGGATTATTGAAATAGATTAGTCATGCTTTGTAATTACAGCTGTGGTTGTATGGTATTATTATTATAGACCCTCGGTATACAAGGAATAAATAATACTTGTATCCACCACTTCATTTTACACTCAGTCCATAATTGAATACCACCAACCAAATGTTTTCCCAGGCTTCTGTTATTCATTACTATAAAGTCTAATTGATTTACTGGGCCCGTGTTCAAAGAATATTTATGCTAAATTGAATCATCTTGTATCGAGGGCCTTCTGTACTATGAATTTGTTTTTCTTATTTACCCGGTACATGCTGGTAATGCAATTTTTATTTGTTTACAGAGATGTGAGGCCAGGTGATATTGTGACCATTGGAGAGTGCCGACCACTGTCCAAGACTGTTCGTTTTAATGTGCTTAAAGTCAGCAAGGCTCCTGGTACCAAAAAGCAATTTCAGAAGTTCTAAAATAAACATCTTGTAAGATATTGTTCTTTTAGTTTATTGTTATTTAAGATGGTTTTACAGTAATAGGATAAACTAGGGTAGTTTTAATAGATTCCTTTCATATGAAGGAATGGGAGTATCTAAGAAAGGAGAGAGTATGTCCCATGAAAAGTTGGAAGTAAAAGAAATTGAACTCCAATTATCTTTCAGACAATTACCATAACTAAATAAGGATGATAGGTATTACCATGATATTTGGTTGTGGTATGTTTTGTTTTAGATGATAATTAAGATGACTGACCGCTGGTGTTCCAAGAAAGCAGGAGTTTTGGAAACCTTTCAGATTAGTATGTAGCTGGAATACAGTATTGTATCTTTTTTCTTTAAGCTATCTTTTCTTCAGGTTTGTGTGTCTGGTCTATTTTTATTAATAATAGTATGCTGGGTTAGTGGGGAGTACACAACACTTAAAATGAGGTTGGGAAGAGAAACACTAATACAGTACCTTCAAATTCATTAACTTGGCTGAAGCCTGGGTAAGTTATGGTAATTAATTTTAGTGAAATTGGAAAGAAATAAAAGTTATTTTTACTGATATTTATTGTTGGGCATACAAAGAATAAACCTGTAGGTTTTAAATAGGCATGAAAGGAAACTGATCAGCACTTTGTTAATTATTGCTGGGCTACACGGCCTCAATGGAGGAATATGGAATACTGCATTTAGATCTTCAATTTCAATGTTCTGGTGGAAAGGAAATGTGGTGGGTGTTGAACTCAGTACAGTATTGGTGTAGAAAAAAGAATATGCTGTTGGGGTGATAGTCTCATATGAGTGCTTGCCATTCATTTTGTTGTTTGACTTTGATTACCAAGTACTATGGCATGATATTTGCCTTCTACCCTGGAGCTCTTGCTGCAATAGTCAAACTAGCAATGGCTGCCAACACAACCACCATTAAGATTGACACCAAAATATACACTGACTGGCACATTAGTGGATGGAGTCCTTTCAATGGTTGGATTACTGCTTAAGTATGTTCGAGTACACACTGGTTGGAGTTATATGGGGTTGGAATATACTTGGTGGTTGGGGCACTATAAATCGGCTGTTTCATGAAACTATTTTGCAGTACACTACAGCTAATATTGAAAGAATGTTTCTACCTTCATTACCCACTTAGACTTTTTTCTACTATGGTGTTTCCTCCGCAAATTTTACAAGATTTTGAAATTAGCTTAACGTAAACTATACCGTATCAGACTACCGGGAAATTATCGTGGTAAAGTGCAGGAAATGACTGGGATAAAATGCCGGATCTGACAACTGCTACAAAACTCATTCTTTCAATAAATACCGCTTATTGCATTGTTCAGAAAGAATAACAGGTGCGTTAGGAAAGGAAAGGTACAGTTGGACACATGAATGGGTGGTACAGCCCAAGTGAAAGATGGTCAATTTCTCCCAATATCAAGTTCCTTAGTGCCAAATAGGAGACATCAGGGGCAGAAGTCAGTATTGAGGATGGTAATAAAAAGCAAGTACCTGATAATAGACACTGGTTACTCAAATGGGACAAGTATCTTTCACCTGGGCTGTACCACCCATTCATGTGTCCAACTGTACAGTAGTTTTCACCTTCCCATTCTCATTCAACCAGTCTGCTAATAAGAGTTGAGCAAGTGTCTACTGGGCCTCGCTTCATCATCATTTTTAATCTACACGAGTTATGGATAAAAGAAAATGCATCAGAACGGAAGCATAACTACGCTAGAAGTTATAATAAATCCCCGTTTGTGTCATCAAGGTTATTCCCACGCTCCTCTCTACCCCTTCATAATCTCACTATCTCCTTTGTTGCTTCTATCTTACTGACCTTGTAGACACATTATTGAATGTTAGTTTGGCCACCGTGAAAAATTACCAGTGATTGACATAGTTAGACTTGTGAGTGCCAGCTAAAATAATTGTAATCTTAACTCAAGATGGATTATTTCGATATAATAGGCGCCCTCTAATCTCGACTATTATGTCTAAATCAAATCAGGCCCTGTTTAGTAATCAGCTATATCGAAAAGCAAATAGAAACAAACCAATAATATCAATATGTAAATCAATTGCATATTCATGTGTGATATCACGACATGGCAATATCTGGCATATAATTATTATATCACTGGACAGATTCAACAACCCCAAAGTGTATTATATAGTTCATTGTGTGTCGGCTCTTGGCAGTCTTATCAGTAAAGTCAGACAAGTTAGTTATCATTCTACAACTCACCCTAACGTTACTCTGCATGTACTCTACTTACGGAAGGTTGTAAGTTATATTTATACTTTAATAGCCGTCTTTAGCGACTAATGTTCAGTTTTTGGATGGTTATTTTTAGTTTGGTGGAATGACACCCAATGTTTAAGAGGGTGTTGGCAAATTTGGAGCAACTTCATATTCCTCCATAGTATTCCAAGCAACAGACACCATTATACCAAAAAAATATATATGCTTCTCTTACTTAAAGTTTGTTGCCATGGCTTAGAATAGCTCTCAGTATCAAGTTGTGTTTTTGTGGGTGGGTGTGTAGTGTTGCAGTGTAACGTGTACCCCTCGTCTCCCCTCACACACACACATCACTGCTCTTAGTACGGTCCTCAGTCCACGCCACTCACTATTATACACATCACACCATAACATCATCAACAACAACAACACACCAGGTAGGTTCTTATCACGATATTTCATCATTCGGGATGGGTGTTTTAATCTATAATAATACAAAATAAAATTACACAACAACATGCAGACAGACAAACAACAAACAATAACAAAAGATTCTCGCTCCACTTCATTGTACTGTACCTCACTGCCATTGCTAACATCAACACCATCACGTACTGTACAAGCAGGCACACTCTCATTACCATTAGACATATTCCTAGTTTTGCATTCGGGACTCATGACGAGGTGTAATAATATCAATAAAACCTACTTAACTTAAATTACGTGACACAATAATCAACTCACCCTTAAATGTCATCACTATTGTCATTTTTTACAGATTATGATATAGACCACCACCACCAACAACAACCACCACTATACTACCACCAACACTACCACTATACTACCTCCACCACCACTACTAACACCACACCACCACCAATAACAACAACCACTACCACCACTACCACAACATCACCACCAGCAAGATCCCCAGTACACCTCTACCACTATACCCCCTCACCACCACCACCACCACCACCATGCCACAGCCTACCACCCACACCCACCCCTGCCACCTCAGCCAGGTTTCCACGACCCCGAGGCTGTGAGCAAGATGACCTACCATGCCCTCGGTAACACAGGTAAGTAAGTAGGTCACTGATTAACTAGCTCTCCTGACAAACATATTATTAATCCCTGAATCAAAATATCTGTAACTTCTATTTAATATTTTGATTCTACAAGTGTCTCCTGATTCTCCCTACAAGCATAATATTACTCCATGAATCAAAATCTTGCAGTACCTCTCCTCTCTCTCTCTCTCTCTCTCTCTCTCTCTCTCTCTCTCTCTCTCTCTCTCTCTCTCCCTCCTCTCTCTCTCTCTCTCTCTCTCTCTCTCTCTCTCTCTCTCTCTCTCACTCTCTCTCTCGCTCTCTCTCTCCTCTCTCTCTCTCTCTCTCTCTCTCTCTCTCTCTCTCTCTCTCTCTCTCTCTCTCTCTCGTCTCTCTCTCTCTCTCTCTCTCTCTCTCTCTCTCTCTCTCTCTCTCTCTCTCAGCTTACAAGTGTCCCGGTTCTCCCTGGGTGGTGGGCCCCGGGTGGACTGTATGGGAAGGAGACGGAACAGGAGAGGGTCGAGATGGTCCACGAGGCACTCAAGTCTGGCATCAACTACATCGACACGGCTCCCTGGTACGGTAATGGTCGCAGTGAACAGCTCCTGGGAAAGGTGGGTGGGTTGTTGGTCTATATAGGTTTACGATCCGTGGTCTGACTGAATGTGTTGTGTTGTTGTTGTGTTGAAGGGAGGTTTGATTCTGTGTGTGTTTATTGTGTGAGTGTGTTGAAGGGATGTTGATTCTGTGTTTGTGTGTGTGTGTGTGTGTACTGAAGATAGAGTATATAGATAACATGCATGTAAGTACAGTAATCAATCCTCTCTCTCCCTCTCCCTCCATCTCCCTCTCCCTTCATCTCCCTCTCCCTCATCTCTCTCTCTATCTCCCTCTCTCTCTCTCTCACACACACAGGCCCTGAAAGACGTGCCCCGCAGCGCCCTACTACATCGGTACCAAAGTGGGCCGCTACGAGCCAGACCTAGAACACATGTTTGACTTCTCAGGACAGAGGGTCGAGAAGAGCGTCACACACAGCCTTCAACTCCTGGGATTAGACTACGTGGATGTTATTCAGGTGAGGAGGAGGGAGTCAAGTTGCTGATTATCTCTCTCTCTCTCTCTCTCTCTCTCTCTCTCTCTCTCTCTCTCTCCTCTCTCTCTCTCTCTCTCTCTCTCTCTCTTTCTTTAATGGGGTTAGATTACGTGGATGTCATTCTGGTGAGGAGGGGGGCAAGTAGCTGACTGATTGTATGTTTGTGGTGGTGGGTTGTGGAGATGTGGGAAAGTGGGGGGATGTGGGTTGTGGAGATGGGGGAATGTGTTGTGGGTTTGTGAGGATGTGGTGGTAGGTTGTTGGGATGTGGTGGGGGAGGGATTGTGGATAGTTGTGGAGATAGCGTGTTGTGGTGGAGATAGATGGCTGATAATAATGATATATAACAACAGTAATAATAATAATAATAGCAAGCACTGGCTTCGCCAGCCACGGCTACGCCGTGGGTGCTTTTGCCTGCGGCGCTGCTCGCTTCGCAATAAAAAAAAAATATGTAATTTTTTTTTTATATAATTTTTTTTATATAAAAATTTTTTTATATAAATTTTTTTTATATAATTTTTTTTTATATAAAAAAAAAATTATATAATTTTTTTTTTATGTAATTTTTTTTTGAGCGAAGCGAGCAGCGCCGCAGGCAAAAGCACCCACGGCGTAGCCGTGGCTGGCGAAGCCAGTGCTTGCGTATATTAAAATTGCAACCTTTCCAAACTTTCAAAAATCACTTTTTTTTAACGATATTACGGTTTAAATGTTCCCCTAGAGATACAAGAGACATTGCCTTTATATTTGGCAGAGAGGTAGGTAGGTAAGATGTGGGTGGTAGGTAGGTAAAATGTGGGTGGTAGGTAGGTAAGATGTGGGTGGGTGGGTGGTAGTTAAGATGTGGGGGGGGGGGGTGAGCGAAGCGAGCCGCGAGCGAAGCGAGCAGAGCGCCGCAGGCAAAAGCACCCACGGCGTAGCCGGGGCTGACGAAGCCAGTGCTTGTTATATTAAAAATATATATACTATATATTTTTTATTATATTAATTTTTTTTTTTTTTTTTTATTATATTAAAAAAAAAATAATAATAATAATAATATTCAGGTACCACGACTTGGAGTTTGCTGAGGAGTGTTGACATTATCGTGAAGGAGACGCTGCCGGCACTACTGAAGGTGGTACAGGAGGGCAGGGCCAGGTGGGTGGGGCACACACACACACACACACACACACAGTCAACCCCCTTCCCCATCCCACTACCCTTTCCACATACTTTACCCAACCCCCTCCCACCTCTATATACCTTAACACACACACACACAGTAGTAGTAGTAGTAAGTAGTGATTGTTATTGTTGTTGTAGTGGTTGTTATTATTGTTGTTATTTTTTGTTGACGTAATAGTAATGGTTGTTAATGTTATTATTATTGTTGTGATGTAAAAATAGTGGTTGTTAATGTTGTTGCTGTTATTATTATTATTATTGTTGTTGTTATTGTTGTTGATGTAGTAATAGTGGTTGTTAATGTTGTTGCTGTTATTATTATTATTATTATTGTTGTTGTTGACGTTGTTGTTGTTGTTGTTGTTGTCGTCAGGTACATCGGCATCACTGGTGTTATTATTATTATTATTGTTGTTGTTGACGTTGTTGTTGTTGTTGTTGTCGTCAGGTACATCGGCATCACTGGGTACAACGTGTCACTCCTGAAGGAGGTGGTGGAGAAGTCCCTGTGAAGATTGATGTGGTCCTTACCTACTCCAGGAACACACTTATTGACAACACACTCACACACTACATACCATTCTTCAAGGTTAGTTATACACACACACACACACTCTCTCTCTCTCTCTCTCTCTCTCTCTCTCTCCTCTCTCTCTCTCTCTCTCTCTCTATCTCTCTCTCTCTCTCTCTCTCTCCTCTCTCTCTCTCTCATCTCTCTCTCTCTCTCTCCTCCCTCTCTCTTCTCTTCTACCTCTCTGCTCCTCTCTCTCTCTCTCTTCCCACCTATCTCTTTAGTCTCGTGGTATATAAGTGCTATATGATTAAGGAAGGACTATGACGTGTTGCGACTGTACTATCTCCATATTTTTTCCGCATTCCCTTTTTTCCTTTAGGCTCTTTGTATTGAACTATATGTTGCGACTGTAGCCATCATATCCCATTATTTTCCTCATTCCTTTCTTCCTTTAGGTTCGTGGTATCGGGGTAGGTGGGAACGCCTGTGCTGTGTCGATGGGTCTGCTGTGTGAGGGACCCTTGCCAGACTGGCATCCCGCACCTCAGGAGATAAAAGACGCGTGTAAAGCAGCC
>JAWZYT010005120.1:0-10000 GCA_034508575.1 Petrolisthes manimaculis
TTAATGGGTTAATACAGTACCGGTACATTGTTGGTATATTTGTGTGCCTTGATTCCTCCAAAGTATGAAGGGAAACAAAAACATGTATGGAATAGTTTGGAGGAATCATTTGCTCCAGATATAACACCACCACCACCACCAATACCATACTCTGCCCTTTAAAATGTTACTGTGACAGGAGAGTGTGACATGACATGGTGACTGTGTGTGCCTTTGGGTCAATAATGTGGGCCAGGTGACATGGAGTGACATTTATAGGAAGCCATGGGTCACTCTATTTTCCGGGCCTGAGTTTGGGATCTCTCGGGACTGGCGGGTCTAATATGAAACAACAGATTTATGTGTCTAGTGTTGGAGGTTTTCACTTTATAATATATATGACTATATTATATTCTGGACGTCTGTGCCACTTTATATTGACTTTATGTGTCTGGTGTTGGAGGTTTTCACTTTATAATATATATGACTATATTATATTCTGGACGTCTGTGTCACTTTATATTGACTTTATGTGTCTGGTGTTGGAGGTTTTCACTTTATAATATATATGACTATATTATATTCTGGACGTCTGTGTCACTTTATATTGACTTTATGTGTCTGGTGTTGGAGGTTCTCACTTTATAATATTATGACCATATTATTTTCTGGACGTCTGTGTCACTTTATATTGACTTTATGTGTCTGGTGTTGGAGGTTCTCACTTTATAATATTATGACCATATTATTTTCTGGACGTCTGTGCCACTTTATATTGACTGTTTTTTCCACTACACCATAATAAGAACCTCACCAAATGCACGACATCATTTTCTCTTAAGGGAAATAAATAACCTTTTGTAGTCAATTGGGAGTCAAGTAGATAATTTATGTTGTGATGTTCTGCTTAACTAGTTGTAAAGATGTAATTTTAATACACTCATCAGATTTTATTCCCAACAAACTTTAGTAGCGTTTTCAGCTTTCAATCTTTTTTTTTTCTTACTCGTGTACACTTTTAACCAGATTATTGTTGGAGAATTATTTCCCTCAGACCCACAATCAACAAAGACACAGAGAACGAGCTATCTCCCCTGCCGCAATTTCCAAGTCAGATATATATATATATATATACAGTATATATATTTTCTGCAATTCTCCATCCCCCATCGTTAAAACTAGCCTTCCCTCCCTCTGGCATTTTATTCAGCCTTTTTCCCTCAGTCCCTCTCCTCACTGCTTGTTTCCTCCATCCACACCTCTATAGCCCCGACGTTACCTTCCCCCTCTTATGCTCAAATCCCTTTCTCTTAATATTCATTGGACATTTGGGCTGCGGGTTTTCAGTCGAGCGCCCCGTCACACCCCCATCTGAGGGGGGCGGATGACGAGTGTGTGGGGAGGTTTGTGCAGTTGGAAACTTTACCTTGTGGGTTCTGCCTTTGTCGTTCGTTCTATCATCCCATACATCATATTATAATTCAGAACATCCATAGAAGGAGTCATAGAGAAACATTAAAGTGAATTTTCTTGTGGTAAGTGCAAGTAAACCTACCAAGTGTTTATTTTCCGGACCTACAATATTAATTTTATTTGTTAGTTGCATTGTGAAAGATATTATGTTATCATTCTCACGCACACCACATTAATAAACATAAGTATACATATATAGCTTCATAATTATCTCTTATAATTTCTTAGACTGCAAATACAAATACTAAAGTCTCGTCCAAGTCCTGTGCTGCAAGAAGGAAGACAATAATATTTTTATTGGTTGTTTGATGGGGGTCTATTGTACTCATGATTCTTTTCAATTCTCGTAGCTATATTTATTATCCCTTCCCTCCTCTCTTATCCTAGGTACTGTACTCTATCTCTCCTTCCCCTCCTCTCGCAATATAAACACTCTTTTATCTCTTTCTCATCCTCTCCATATATAGTTCTACTCACTAGCTCCCTCCCTCCCCTCCTCTCCCATCCCAGTTACTCTCCCTCCCACTTCATTTCTCGCTTAAGCCCTAGCTTCCCTCTCCGTCCCTCTCACAGCAATCATTCTCGCTCTCCCTCAGTGCATCCATGTAACTCCATGTAACTTTTCTCTCACTTCATATTCTCTCCCAACCTTCTTTCCCCTCTCCGCTTTTCTCCCCTCCCCTTCAAGCCCCTCTATTCCTCTCCCCTCTCCTCCTCTTCCCACCTTTCACCACTCTCCTCTCTCTTGTTCTCCTTTCCCCTCCTGCTACACCTCTCCTCTCCTCCTGTCTCCCTCTCCCATTTTCCTCCCTCTCTCCCTCCTCTCCCCAGCCATCACCATCACTGCATCCATAGAACACTGACGCCCAAGTTTCTGCGTTTGATGAGGTTTGTGAAAGGGAGGACAAGGCAGACCAACATGTCATCAGAACTACATATCACCACACAAACACATCAATTTAATATACTACATAATAACACATAATCCACAACAACACATCATCCATCCATTACACATCCTTGGTATATTATAGGAGTCTAAGGTATACAGTAACTATATAGACCAACAATATCGTATCATAGTATCTGCTGGTTTTATAATAATTATATACGCTTCACACCACATGTAGATTGTCGAGTGAGGTAGAAGACAATCCTAACATCCACTTGACCTACTGACGATAATACTATATATAAATAGATCCATGCCTTTCCCCATCATTCTAATCCTCGTTTTCTCCTTCTCCCTTCCTTCGTCCTTGCCTTCCCCATCACTAATCCTCGTTTTCTCCTTCTCCCTTCATTCGTCCTTACTCTAATCCTCGTTATCTCCTTCTCCCTTCCTTCGTCCTTACTCTAATCCTCGTTATCTCCTTCTCCCTTCCTTCGTCCTTGCCTTCCCTATCACTAATCCTCGTTTTCTTCTCCTTCTCCCTTCCTTCGTCGTTACCTCCCCATCATTCCATTCCTCTCACATCTTACTTACTCTCCCTTGGTTCTGATTGGTTCGTCACGTAGCACAACACTGCTTCATCTCACTTCCTTTGAGGGACGGCCAAGATCGTTTCTGACTTCCCTCTGGCATCCCTCTGATTATACTTAACACTCTCACACTCCTCACTCAGGATTCACACTTCTCAGGATTCACACTTCTCAGGATTCCCACTTCTCAGGATTCACACTTCTCAGGATTCACACTTCTCAGGATTCACACTTCTCAGGATTCACACTTCTGAGGATTTAAACTGGTAATGATTCACACTTCTTTACAATTAACACTGAAGCAACCGAACACATTAGTAAATATACCACATGATTTTCTAATAATAACTCCCACGGACTCTAGGCTACTGAACACCTTACATATTAAATGTCTAGATAACATTAAATATCTATACCATGATCTATACAGCATCCTAAGGTCTGTCAGGAAGAAATCACACTTGTTAGCAATTCCCATGGACACTAGAGACTGAACACCTTACCTATTAAATAAACCCAAGGCAGATATAACCATAAAAGAGACACCAACTAAGAAGTGAATATTAATATCGAACCAAATTTAGCCAAGTTTGCTCTAGCGTTTGACTTCAATGTTACTCCATGTACAACACACACACACACACACACACACACACACACACACAGCAAGTCACACTGGGATCTGTGGCCTAGTCTAGTGCAAATACACACATGAACTCTGTGGTAAATCCAATTACTATGATAACTTGGTCAGCATCTGAACTTGTCATCCAGAGTATATTGGATTTCCCCTTCCAGCAGGACCACGATACACCTCACTGCAGTTTGGGTACAAGTGTCGGCAATACTGTACCTTTAGAACCTACTGTAGTGTTGACTGTATGTTTGTTACAAGTGTCGGCTATACTGTACCTTTAGAACCTACTGTAGTGTTGACTGTATGTTTGTTACAAGTGTCGGCTATACTGTACATTTAGAACCTACTGTAGTGTTGACTGTATGTTTGTTTACCATTATAGTCAAACACGGAGCAGTTAATATCAGAGGAGATAATAACATGGATGGTGATTTTTGTATGTGTGTGTGTGGCGGACCCGATGGCATGTCTTTAAAGATGGCCATGATTACGAGAGAGAGAGAGAGAGAGGGAGATTAAAATGTCCCATACAGACATACATGGCCAGGTTATTTTATATAGTCGTAAATTATTTATTACCTTGGGGAAATTATTCCAATGATTCAATTTCCACATGCCGAGGACGCTGTGATGACAATTTGCTGCCACAAAGGACCATCATAATTTCCTCACACACAATTTATATTTTTTATGTTGCATACATTATTGTAACTTTTTTCTTCCTAGATCTTTAATCTCTTAAACCCCGTATAAACATTGTAATGTGTGTAGGTAAAATGGATATTTAAGGGGCCGGTCGATTAAAGCGCCTCGATCTTTCCAAAATATACCATGAAACAGGACCATAATAACACTAATAATGGTGGCCTGTTACATGGAATACTCTGGAGGAATCAGCTACTCCAGATTTACCAACACTGCACTAGCCTACCTGTTGAAAGTCACATTACTGGGAAGAAAATCGGTGCAGCTTTGCCACGATAAAAATAGACGCACTATAGTTTCTCTCACTGTCAATGTGTATACAGATGGAAAGTCCCGATGCCAACCAATAAATCAGATATTATGGCTTTACTGATAGTCCCATTGAATATGAACTGGGTGTGATGGATCCTTGAATCAGTCCACGCTTGTTGCTCAAATACTCAATGTGACGTGAAATTCCAAGAATACGTGAGCAACACAACATGGAAAATATTGGATAGATGCAGCCATGGATAAAAACAAAATATATATATTATCGTTCCTTCTCGTACTAAAATAAATCCCATGTGAAAGTATGTGTGACTACAAACCATGAGAGAGAGATATATAAAAACAATCTTCTCTTATTCACGTTTTTGCTTATTTCATCTGACTATAATTTATGTGCGTCATCAGAATCAGAAACGACAGAACAATATTTCCTAATGTTATCGAGGTTTGATGGTATAAGCAGATATGGTGTGATTAACGCTTACGAGGACACTAAATCACTGAATGAATTATGTTTTTTGTTTTTTACTGAAAGATTGCAGTGATTTATTTCCATTCATTTGTTCAGTTGCAATGCCTTTATGCAGAAAAGATGAACTGTTTAAGGGGGTGCGGGAGTAAGGGACAGGCTTAGGGGGACTGGGGGAGGGGGCTGCGGGGAAAGGGGGACAGGCTTGGGGTGGGTAGAATGCCTGTCTCTTATTCCCACTAACCCCTAACCCCCTCCAAGCCTGTCCCATTACTTCCACCCCACCCCTCGACCCCTCACACCCCCAAGCCTGCCCCCCTACTCCCGCACCCCCTTAAAAGATCAATGACCAGACCAGGACGACAATGGATGATTTTTTCAGTTCCTATAAATTATATCACGAAACAGACTCCAATTCTATACTGTACAATCATCTTGTTTGGTGCAATTGATAGCCTTCATTTTTTGTTACCTGACCATGACATATAATAATAGCCCATAGTATATACTTATCTTAGCCTATATATATGGTACGTGATCAAATGGTTTCCTTTATTAGTAGTATTAACGGTAACTCACATTTTTCCTCCCTTTTGTTTCCTTTCCCTATGATAACAATCCCTCACCGTCACTTACACACACACACACACACACGCACACACACACACACACACACACACACACACACACATACACACACACACACGCGCAGATATATGAACACAAACATATCAGTTGTCAGCCAATCCACTAGTCGACATATAGCAGTCATTGAAATCTTTGGTCATGTTTGTTTGGACTTTTATTTGTACTCTTCTAGGCTTCATCAAACCTTTGCCTCGCTTGTGTACAGTGGCGGAAGGCAAACACGAGGCGGATTTTTGCTGATATATTCAAAGAGGCATTATTGGAAGACCTGGAACCACTGGAGCACTGCTGATATGATTGAATGTTTACTCCCACCTCGACTCAATTTCAGTAAAACCTGGCCAATGCTTCGGGAAATAGGAATAAATCGTATTGGTATTATTTCTAGTGTGTAATATCATGTCAGCTGTTGTAAGGTCGCTCTCTTATTCACACGTATACATAGCATACGGAAAGATACATATATTTATAGATAGACTACACACACACACACACACACACACACACACACACAGACGCGAGCACGCATTCATACAGAATTAAACGCACATACTGTACACTCATACACATACATAAACCTGATAAACACATATTATACCTACACTCACTGTCTCTCACATAAACACACACACCCTCTCTCTCTCTCTCTAATGTAAATATATTATTAAGTACAAATTGTAACGAAATAATTTATGTGTATGTATATATATTCAAATATGTGTGTGTGTATATGTTTATATACAATATGTGTAGGTGTACATGGATACACGTGACATACACATTGCCACCGTCACCCTCCTATGACTCACACCACACCTCACCATACATCCCACCTGATGGTCATCACCTCACCTCACTAATGAACCTTGATAAATCCTTATCCTCGTCAAACTCCTTAATCCCTAACCTCTACATTAACCACTTCAACCCTCTCCTGTCCTCTCCCAAACTCATTATTATTATTATTATCATTATTATATTATGTATATATATATATATGTATATTTACCATGTATGTAATGTAAGAATGTAACATGTAGCCTATGAAGAATAACCACCATTGGTGGAAATAAACTATTTATTATTTATCTATTTATTACACACACACATACACACACACTCTGTCTCTCTCTCTCTCTCTCTCTCTTACACACACACACATACACACACACTCTATCTCTCTCTCTCTCTCTCTCTCTCTCTCTCTCTCTCTCTCTCTCTCTCTCTCTCTCTCTCTCTCTCTCTCTCTCTCTCTCTCTCTCTCTCTCTCTCTCTCTCTCTCTCTCACACACACACACACACACACACACACACACACACACACACACACACTATCTCTCTCTCTCTCTCTCTCTCTCCCTCTCTCTCTCTCTCTCTCTCTCTCACACACACACACTCACACACTCGTCAGCACTTGTCGAGTGAGGACGGGTCTCGGCGCTCTGTAGCAGCCAGGGTCAGTCTGTTGACCTATCACCATCACCATCATACTTTCTTCAAGACCTTAAGGCAGTGATTGTATCAAGTTCAACATGTGTGTTCCAGTGCAGAGACAGATTCCCGTGCAGAGATACCGTCTCACTGACTTATACCAGCTGAAGTCAAGTGTCAACTCTCCTCCAACCCATACCATTACTCGGATGAAGGAACTGGGTATTTTCCACTACCGCGGCGGTAGGGGAGGTAGCCGTATTCCCAGGAGAATACCTATCATAATGACGGAGCGCTCTCAAAGAAAGAAGAAAACACCAGTACAAGATAACAAATGCAGCTACTTTGAAGTACCCCGTCTATGGCACAACTTACCATCCCTACTATTGTCCAACGTCACTTCCTTATGCAACAAGGTGGAAGAGGTCAGTGTCACAGTGAATACAGTGGATGCAGGTATCGTGGCTATCACGGAGGCGTGGCAAATTGTTCCCGAGATTTGTGCCATTGATAATTATGAACTATTTCACCATCTCAGAAAAGAAAGGAGAGGAGGTGGTGTGGTGGTGTACTGCCGCAGTGACCTTTTACCTTCACACCTTAATGTTAATGTGCCAGAGGGATTAGAAGTCCTGTGGGTACGGGTCACCCCTACATCTCACCCGCGTCTACTGGCTTCCCTCATTGTTTGTGTGGTTTATCATCCCCCACGCTCCCCCACCGCTGATATGCTGGTCACCCACATCATAGACACCGCCGATTCCCTCAGATCCAGATTTCCCTGCTCTAAACTTGTGATTTGTGGTGACTTCAACGAGCTGGATGTCAGTCACATTATGCAACACCTCAACCTAACACAGCTAGTAGACTTCCCTACCAATGGACACGCCACCCTAGACCTGATAATGACTGACATAGGTACCAACTACCTCCCCCCCCAACCATTACCTCCCATGGGGCGGAGTACTCACCTATCTGTACTATGGGCCCCAGCACCCACCACCTCACGGCCTCCAGCTGTCACCACTACATACAGACCTACACCTGACTCTAGGATGCGACGTTTTGGACAATGGGTGACTCATCACCCTTGGACTGAGGTGCTGACAGTGGAAGAAGTTCAGTCAAAGTGGAATAATTACCAGGATACCATCACCACAGCCTATCATCACTTCTTCCCTGTCAAAACTATGAAAATTCACCCTGATGATGTGCCCTGGATCACACCCAGAATAAAGAGACTTATTGAGCAGCGCAACAAAGCATATTACACCAACGAGCGCAGGTATAAAACACTAAGAAATCAGATTATCAGGGAGATTAAAGCAGCCAAGAAGACCTTCTATCCCAGGAAAGTGCACAGCCTTAAGGAAGTCAACATAGGACAATGGTACAGGACAGTAAAAGATATTTGTGGTCTAAACAGTAATCCCTCTTCCTTTCCCTTTATTTCTCACTTATCAGGTGAGGAAGCAGCTGAGACCATTAACATTCACTTTGCCAATATTTGTCAGTCCCTCCCCAGTCTTGACCTCACCACCCTGCCTGCCTATCTGCCTTCTCCCTCCCCCCCTCCCAGTGTTCAAACTTTTGAAATTGCCAACAAACTCCTCAATTTTAAATCTAAAAGATCCACCACCCCAGTCGACCTCCCAATAAAAATCTACAAGGAGTTTGCAATTGAACTTGCCACACCCCTCTGCTCTATTATCAATGCTTCCTTAAGTCAGTGTAAATGTCCCACTCAATGGAAGACAGCATATGTCACTCCCATCCCTAAGATCCCCACCCCACAATCCCCTAGTGACCTCAGACCTATTGCCATTACCCCCATACCCAGCTTAATTTGTGAAGATTTTGTTTTTAATATGGCATATGATAACATCAAAAATTTAATTGACCCAAGGCAGTTTGGCAACATGAGGAAGTCATCCACCTCTCATTGTCTAGTAAGCTTTTTGGATTTCTTGCATAATGGCTTAGACAAACGCAAGACGTCACTGGCTGTTGCCTTTGTTGACTTCAGGAAAGCTTTTGACCTTGTTGATCACTTCACAGTTATCAACAAAGCCATAGCACTTGGATTACCCCCCTACCTGGTATCATGGCTGTGTGATTTTCTGGTTGGACGTCAACAGGTAGTGAGGTATAGGGGTGCTGTATCAGGGTCACAACCCCTCAGTTGTGGCGTCCCTCAAGGGACCAAAATGGGCCCCCTTTGCTATTTAATCCTCATTAATGATGCCCTGACCGAAACCCCTGCCAGGTGGAAGTATGTGGATGACTGTACAGTAGGGATTACAGTGGATAACACCTCACCAGACTATACACCACTACAAGGTATCCTGGACTTGCTGCAGGCATGGACTACAGTCAACAAGGTCACCATCAACCTTGATAAGACTGTAGTTATGCATTTCAACACTGCCACCACCCAAGTACAACCACCTTCAATAACTATGGGTGACCATCCTCTCCAGTTAGTACAGTCCACCAAACTCCTAGGTATCACCATCGACCATAAACTCAACTGGAAGGTACATGTGAATAACACGGTCAAGTCAGCCTCGTACCGTCTATACATGTTAAGACGACTGAGGTCACTTGGGACACCCATGTTGGAGCTTAGTACTATTTATAGCTCCTTCATCCTACCCAAATTGACCTACTGCTCACCGGCCTGGTCATCCTCCATTAATACCACCCAGAAACTCCAACTCGAGAGAGTACAAAAAAGAGCATGTAAAATAATACTGGGTGGCGAGTACACTGGGTACAACAATGCTCTCTCCACCCTCAACATGTTATCCCTCAGTCAGCTCCACCATCAGACACTACTCTCATTCGGCCAGGGACTACTACAACATCCACGTCACCGACACTTCCTTCCACCTACAATACCTCGT
>JAWZYT010005120.1:15000-57297 GCA_034508575.1 Petrolisthes manimaculis
TGGGCGAGAAGGTGTGTGTGTGTGTGTGTGTGTGTGTGTGTGTGTGTGTGCTACAGAGAGGTTGTGTAGTGAAGTGCAGGTCGGGGAGAGAGAGGGCCTTAGAGTGGGCGAGTAAATACGCATGTCTGTTTTACAAAACGTCCCTGGAGCTGGGGTGTGGGTGAGGAGGGTGGACTTGAAGTGAATGAGTAAATATGTATGTGTGTGTGTATGTGTGTGTGTGTGACTGGATGCTGGGGACGTCATCTGCTGCGGGCTTCCTGAGGGCAAATTGGTGGCGGCCTCCCCGGATATTGAATCACTACTTATGCCCTCGCCATCAAAAGGTTCACGTGAAGGATCGCAGGTTGGCTAATGGGGGCTGGCTGGTAAGGGGCTAGCGGGGCACGGGACTCCACTAGACTTAAGAGGTATGGGGAAACAAATGGGTTAACGTGAAGTATGGGGGTGATATTTCACGATCGAAGAAGCTATGTTGGATTTATTTCTTGCACATTTCAGAATCGAAAAAGGTATGTTGGATTTATTTTTTGCACATTATCGAATACTACACCGATGAAACCTAGTATTATGTGATTTAAGATAAACAAACAAGGTAGACATTTCGTGGAAAATACACTACAAACAAATGGAAGTTAGGAATTAAATACTAGAGTTAAAAGAAAGGTGAAAATCAAGTCCTGAAAGCGTGAAGACTAAGAAAGATTATCCCTTGGCTAATCCCTTAACGAGATGTCATTGTATTTACTCATAAAACAATTAATTCCATTTAATCCCCTTTCTTTTACTCGTTCTTTCCTCTCGTCCACTCTGACGCACCACACTCCAAGTTTTCAATCTGTGTCAAATGTTAAGACAATATAGGCCTACTTGTTTTGTATTCTAAGTTTCTCAGACAAGGGAGGGAGGATCGCAAAAAAAATCCCTCTTTAGTTACTGGCTTAGCCTAATTTAAGAACTGTCTATATACGTCTATGCTACCAAACAATGCAATGATATACAGTAGATGCCCTACTAGTTTACCAAGGTAATCTGTTACTAACTCAGTCCTCCATCTCAATGTCCTTCTTCTCTCACTATTTATTTTTCCATATCCTCTCCCTTGGCTCAGTCCTTTCTCTTCTCTCTATCTACTCTCCTTATGATTCACTTTCCTTATCCCTTTCTCCTCTCCCTTAACTCAATCTTCCCTCTTCTCTTTTTATCTACTACTCTTGCGATCATGGAGGTACTGTATTCCTCCATGCTTGCGATCCATTTTTCCTTTTCCTTTTCCTTTTCCTTTTCCTTTTCTCCACAGCCTTGCCATCCTATCCTGATCAAGACCGGTTCAGACTTGAGGTAAAGAGGATATTATTATGTTGGTGAATTGGAATGCCTCTGATTCCTCCAAATTATGCCAAGAAACAGATCCCCTATTAATACCATTGAGGGCGTCTGTTTTCAGGTATAGTTGGGAGGAATAAGTAGACTTCCAATTTACCATCAAGAGAATCTCCCTTTAGGCAGTAAGTGGAGCCCCAGTGAGGCCACCACGCCCGTCCAATCGGAAGCAATAAAGATCAAAGTTCCAGGAAGCCGCGTTGGGAATTCACACTTTTTTTATTCATCCACATTCTTTGACCATAATGAGCTCCGGTCAGGTCCATCTAGGACTTCTAGGTAAAGGCATCCATCCACGTCAAGATCTGAAGCCAACAAGCTATATATTGTAAGGTGAAGATAAAGTGATTTATTATATTATCTACTAGCAATTTATAATACTGTACTATTTATAACATTACTTATAATACACTAGCTATATTAATGATCGTCCTTAGAAGATAGTTATGTTTTATTGTAATTTAATAAGGCCAACAACTTAATGCACAACATGGCTAATAAATAAATAAGCTCTTGTCACTTATGCTTCTTTAACACCAGCGGAGAATTTTGTGATGGTGTAAATTCACAGACCCTTAATATTATCCTCAGCGTCACGATGGTGGAAAATAGCGAATTATACACATCGATAATTTAAAAAACTTTACGATGATAAAAAAAATGATAATGCACTGGAGCAAGTTTGACGTGATTCTCAAATACGGTTCTCAATAATATAATGTTTTTAGATACGACTGACGTGTGTTTTGACTAGTTATAACACTGGTCCCTCACAGTTGTACAGTATGTCATCCCAGACGTTATTATCAGCAAGTGTGCTCGGTTTTATTAAGAGGAGATTCTCTTGATGTTGAAGTGGAGGGCTACTGACCCCTCCAAACTATGCCACAAAACATAACCCCTATGCTTACTATTGATGGCGTCATTATCGTGGCATACTTTGGAGGAATTACAGACCTTCCTAATTTCCAACAAGAGAATTTCCCCTTAAGGTTATTTACATTCCCAGATACTTTATGTTTACAGCAGGCAAAATGTTCCTGGTTAGTTGGGTTACGTAAGATTAAGTCTGGCTCAAGTAGGGTACATAAAAATAGCCTAAGCTAGTTATAAATGGCTACACAGTGACATATATATGTTTATTTATTTTGCAAAACTGGTGTGCACGAGTGTCCAGGAAAGAAAAGATAACATATGTGTCTCAAACGGTGCACACGTGGGAGAAATATAAATCCCTGTGAGGACTGTTTGGTGCTTCAGGTGACAGATGGGACAGTTGGCATTTTCTCTAACTGTCTACGGGTTGAGGGACACACACTACCTATTGTTTTCCCTGTAGGATTGCAATGCCTTTTACGTAACCTTACAGCTTTTCCCCAGTTTCTTTTCCCTGATTGTGTATTTATGTGTTTACCTCTGTTTCTTGGCTATCACATTTTCTTATTCCTTATTTGTTTCGTGTGTAACAAAACATATCTTTCCTTATTCCCTCCATCTCTTTTTCGATTTCCATTTCCCTTCATCTATTCACTTCCTTCTTTCCTTTTAGTTTACAACCAACCTCTCTCAAATCGAAACCTTCCCTACCACCCTACTCTGTCTAATAACTCGCTTCCTCCCTCCCTCCCTCCCTCTAGATCTCACCCTCATTCACTTCCTCCCTCACGAAATCCACTTATATATTCCCTCTCCCACCCCTTCCCCTAAATTTCTTCATTTTTTCTCTTCCCCTGCCATCCCTTCCCTTTCTCTGCACCTCCTCTTCTCAACTATCACTTATCATTCAATCCTTCATCCCTGTCCCACTTCCCAAGTCTCATTTCTTTTTTATCACCTTCCCTCCTTCCTCTTCTGTCCTTCCCTCCAATACCCTATCCTTCTCTCACTATATTCCTAACTTTCTCCATTTTTTCTCTCCTTACCTCCTCTCCTTACTTCCTTTCCTTCACCCTCCGTATCAGAACCACGTGCCCTAAAAACTACCCAACTTCAAACATCAATACTTCATCGTCTGTAAATTCCCCCGAGATAAATCAAGGCCTCTCGTCCATAAAGTTGAGAGGGAAACCAAAGCCAGTCCGCCCTGAACATTGGAGATAAACAGCGAACGAGTGGCTGGCTTGGGTCACCTTTATACAGCCTATAGAAATGATTACGGTAACCTATATTCACATGGTATTATATTATTTCTCCAGTATACATTCTTTCCGAGATTTTTAAGAGTATCAATCAACATTATAATTTGTGCACGTATCAGAAAAAAAAAATTGGACTGTTGCTTTCATAACACACACACACACACACACACACACACACACACACACACACACACACACACACACACACACACACACACACACACACACACACACACACACACACACACACACACACATACACACACACACACACACAAGGAAAATTAAATTGACTACAAAGAAGCATGGATGATATAAAAGTGATATATTACGGTACATTACCGGTAATTCCGCAATGTATCGTAATGATTGGCACACTAATCATTTTGTAAGATAATTACTGTTTATTACTGTTCACTCGATCGTATCCACCCCATGATAATTTTTTTTTACTGATATATAACAACGAAATGAACTACGAGACAAAAAATCAACATAGATTTATACACCAATGAACAAATCCACAAAACCTTGCATAGTAACACACTCACACATCAACATAAATAAATGGAATAAAACAGAAAAACACTCCATATTTATATAAAAGGAATACGTGGCTAAAACAAACAAGAATTAAATGGTTTACCTACCTTATTATGATAATATTATGTTGGCAAGGTGCTGAAGGTGGAAAAGACGAATGGAAGCCAACACTGGTGTATAAAATTATGTACTCCTAAACTCATCACTTCAAAGAACATAAATCTTTACTAGTCTTGTGACTTTGATGTACGGTAATGCTTCTTGTGACGTTGATACATTGTCATTGTTGTCCAAGATGCACTCTTACTATTGACGTTGATCTATTGTTACTCGTGACGTTGGTGTACTGTACTGTTATTTATTAAGTTGTTGATGCACTGTTATTTGTGACACTGTTGATATATTGTTATTTGTGACACTGTTGGGGCACTGTTATTTGTGACACTATTCACGCACTGATATATCTGACATTGACGCACTGATATATCTAACATTGACGCACTGATATATCTAACATTGACGCACTGATATATCTAACATTGACCCACTGATATATCTAACTTTGACGCACTGATATATCTAACATTGACGCACTGATATATCTAACATTGACGCACTGATATATCTAACATTGACGCACTGATATATCTAACTTTGACGCACTGATATATCTAACATTGACCCACTGATATATCTAACTTTGACGCACTGATATATCTAACATTGACGCACTGATATATCTAACATTGACGCACTGATATATCTAACATTGACGCACTGATATATCTAACTTTGACGCACTGATATATCTAACATTGACGCACTGATATATCTAACATTGACGCACTGATATATCTAACATTGACGCACTGATATATCTAACATTGACGCACTGATATATCTAACATTGACGCACTGATATATCTAACGTTGACGCACTGATATATCTAACGTTGACGCACTGATATATCTAACATTGACGCACTTATATATCTAACGTTGACGCACTTATAATATATCTAGTAAATATAATTAATATCGATGCTCTGAAACTTTTGATATTGACGCACTAGTATTTTTTATGTAGACGCACTGATATTTCCTTATTTATGACGCACTGATGTTGTTGATGTCGACGCACTGGTAATTTTATTGTTGACGCACTGATAATTTTCATTGTCGACGCACTGATATTTATTACGTTGACGCACTGATATTTTCCATGTTGACGCACTAATACTTTCAATGTTGACGCACTGATATTTATGACGTTGACGCTGCACAGGAAAACAAACTCTCATCTGAAAATTTAATCATATCCAAAGTTAAAAAAGTTTATTTACTCAAAGTGTATGTTTTGACCTGTACAGATAGAATTACTCTGTCCCTCTTAGTACTCCTAAATAATTTAGTTTCAGTGCCAATCTATCCACCATTTCCCTGCTATAGTGCTATCATTTCTCTGATATTTGTCTATCACATATCACTATCTCTGTCAGTCCTATTCACTTCCTTCATTCCTCTTTTACCTTTCCCTCCCTCCCTATCTCTCTTCCCTTTTACCCTCCTTTCACCTGATACACTTTCCACCTTCCACACTTCCTTCCCTTCCCCTGATACTCTTCCCTGCCTTTTTTTTATTGCTTGTAGTGGTGTGAGCATTTTTTTTTATTGTTTTAGCGCCCCTTTGGCCCCTGCCACTCTTTCTGTTCTTCAACTGTCCCTCTTTGCTTTCTATTTCCTTCCTGCTTGCTGTTTCACTTCTCAATAACCTTATTCTGGCGTTATATGACCTCGCTGTTGCAGCGCCTCATATCAATCAATCAATTTTCCCTTCCATCCCTTTTTCCTTCTCTTCCCCTGGTACACTTCCCTCCCTCCATCCTTCACTTACTGCCTCCCTTTTTCCTTCCTTTCCCCTGGTACACTTCCCTCCCTCCCTCCTTCACTTACTCCCTCCCTTTTTCCTTCCTTTCCCCTGGTACACTTCCCTCCCTCCCTCCTTCACTTACTGCCTCCCTTTTTCCTTCCTTTCCCCTGGTACACTTCCCTCCCTCCATCCTTCCTTTACTGCCTCCTTTTTTAGCTCCGGCCTAAGCCGAGAACTCTAGGTTTTATCCGAATTATTGTTCTTGTTCTTGTTCTTGTTGTTCTTCTTGGGGCGACCACTTCTTAAAAGGGGTTCAACTCACTCACTCACTCACTCACTCACTCATTCTTCTTGGGGTGACCACTTCTTAAAAGGGGTTCAACCAATATTTAAGAGGTTCAACCGAGAGGGGGTTCAACCGAGGGATTCATCCTCAATAAAAAGGGTTAATTTTCAAAATTTCAATATAACCATATGAATACGAAAATCCAGATAAAACATAATTATTATTTTTGAGACCTTTACATATGGATATTTTATTATTCACTTGAATCATTAAGAGCCGGAGCTTTTGAAAGGTTTTCCTTAATGTTCTTGTTCCTTCTATTCGCCTGTTACATTTCCCTCCCCTCCCTCCTTCCCTTCCCCTAATACCCTCCCTACCTCCCTCCCTCCTTCTCTTCCCCTGGTACACTTCCTTCCCTCCCTCCCTTCCTCTAATACCCTTACTCCCTCCCTTTCTCCTTCATTTCCCCTGATACATTTCCCTTACTTCCTCCTTCCCTTCCCTTCCCTTATTACCCATACTATTCCTCTTTACCTCAGACGACACCCTGGCTCCGTGACCCTTCATGATGGTGGAATACTGAAGGTGCCACGACAGGTTAATTATACAATGTGTTACTGCCAGCGACACTCTGATTGGTGTGTGTGTGTGTGTGTATGTGTATGTGTATGTGTGTATGTGTATGTGTATGTGTGTGTGTGTGTGTGTGTGTGTGTGTGTGTGTGTGTGTGTGTGTGTGTGTGTGTGTGTGTGTGTGTGTGTGTGTGTGTGTGTGTGTGTGTGTGTGTGGTCATAAACGGTCACCCTTGTTCAATAAAAACATCTTAATGGGTCATTAATTGTTTGGGGTGAATTTGAAGTCTACTAAATGAGTAAGGATTTGTGTTGTAGTATTATAGCCTTTATACTCCACTTTAGAGGAATCATTCGGCCTTCAATTGTCAAATATTTAAGGGGGTGTGGGAGTAGGGGACAGTCTTGGGGGTTTTGGAGGGTGCAGGAGTAAGGAGACAAGCTTGGGGGAGGGTTAGGGGGGGTGCGGGAATAGGGGACAGTCTTTCTACCCCCTCCCCCACCCCAAGCCTGCTCCCTTACTCCCGCACACCCCAACCCCCCCAACCCCAAACCTATCCCCCAATTCCCACACCCCCTTAACGATCCCTTCAAAGTTCCCCACTGGTTCTATAACAGCTGTAGTTTTCGTCAACTTTTATCCTTCTCTCTATAGGTGAATATTAGTTCTCGAAGCGTGACGTTATGTGTGAGGATTTTCCAGCCTTTTCCTTTCTTCCTTCTTCTCTCTATATAAATTAATATATATTTGTTAGCTTATCTGTTCTTTTTCAATCTCTGTTTTCCGTGGTAATAAACTCATACAACTATTATGAAACTGTAATCGTGTAAAGAACGCAAAGTTTCCTGTGCCTTTCTTTATTTTGCATGCATCTCCTTAGGTCGATGCTGCATAATGAAGAAGAGTCCTTAATTAAAAAGTAACCTTTGATTGGGTGAAGATAGACACGAATGTAATCACCTTGACGACTGATAAGGGAAAGAGGCGTGAAGGTCAACTGTCAAAGTGCCGTGTATCTAGATGATTGCCAGTTTGATTACGCATAAAATTAATTATATACACACCAACCAGCAAATGGCACGGCATATGATTGTTTATATAACCAGGCGAGTCACTGGGTAAGCTGATATTTCATATTAATGTCCACCTCCATTATTTTGTTGTCACACAAAATATTATAACAAAAAGTAATCAGGATTGTTATTTGATGTTCACACGACCTTTACACTATGTGGCTAGACAGTTGGCCCATATATTTCAAAGTAAACTATATATTAATTTTCAGAAAGATTATAATTTCACTACTTCTGAACTCGTGCTCTGTTCATACACTCACAGACGGATATATGAATTAGCATACTAGTTTTGTTTTATACATAGCGAGACAAACAAATACATTCATGTATACCTATCAAACTTCAATATATTTTGATCATTTTAGAGCTTACAGAACGACGAGTGTGGAAATGCAACTGTTTATAATTATGGATTTGAATTTAAAGGTGAATTTATAAGGATATTTTCTGCTCTGTATAATTTACTATTTTTCTTACAACATTTACCCATCTAATTTCTCAAACAGTCTAGAGATATAGACAATAACATGGTTATTTATTTAAGTTACTTCTTCCGACTCTAATGTTGATTGTGATAATGTAAATAACTTGTTAATACCATATAGCCTACATCCTTCCTATATAATTAATACATTCAGTTTCATTTGCATTGTCACATTGCGAGCCATAAATAGAGTCCCATATGACATGAATTAAACACCTACGTCATTAATTCAGAATACTTTAGGGAAATCTTTGCCATACCGGTACCTCTCCAAGCAGTTTCCAACACCCTTTCATTCCTTCTCCTCTCATCTATGCGTCCTTGTGTTCATTCACTCACTGCCGCCCATATCTCATCAGTGGTCTTCCTCCTGCTCCTCTGCTTCCCCTCCTTCCTATTATTCGCTGTGGTAAGGGTGAGGGAACCTGGATTGTGAATGCCTTCCTCATCCGCCCCTGTGAGGCCGTCTTAGTAATATTTAGTTGGGGAATGTTCATGAAATGTTGAAATGTTTATACGCACATACACGTATAAGACGCATAGATAAATATATAAAAATGGAGAAAAATCCAGTACTTATCCATATAAATACACTTTCAAACATACGCACTCATATATATAAATTAAATGTTATTCTCTCTCTCTCTCTCTCTCTCTCTCTCTCTCTCTCTCTCTCTCTCTCTCTCTCTCTCTCTCTCTCTCTCTCTCTCTCTCTCTCTCTCTCTCTTATAACTCGAAAGTCTGTTATGAAAACGACGAAAAGCTAAGGAAATAAGAAATATAAATGTACAATCAAACATACCCCACCTAAAGAGCTTGATTTTATTATCTTGTTCCCTTCCATTACGAGAGTATCTGTAATCTACCCATCACTTTACTAATTTATGCCTATCTATACTTAACTTAAACCATCATCCACTTCTCATTCATTATTCATTAACATTCATTCATTAACAAACCCATGTAACTCTTCTCTTCCATATTATGTCCCTTTTATTTTCTTCAATTCTACATCTACCCTTTTCAGATTTGCTGGTATAGATATATCCATTTGCACTTTCCTTTCTCTCCACTTTACTCCCAAACTTTATGGCCGTCTTAAACCAAGCCACCCTAACTCCTCTCCTACTTCTTCCACACCGCTGATCCTCTTCCATCTCTAATCTTTTGCCCAAAGTCCTTCCCAACTCCTAAGGTTACCCACCAAGTCAGTTCTGAATCATTCCTTCATTCGCAAACCCAAGGCAATCATTCTTTCCTCGACTTCCCTCCTCTTCCTACCTCTCAAAAACTCTCCTGCTTCACCAAGGTTTATCTACAACACTTCGGGGCCAAGACGGACTATATAGGGACCACCGCTGAATTGGCCAACACCTTATAAGCCACGGGTGACGATATGACCAGTTTTCCCTGACCTATTCCAAGAGAATATTTTCATTGCAGCCAAGCAATTTAACGTCAGAAGAATAACAATATATATATCATGAGATACCAATATTTTTCGTTATATAAATGCCAGTTACCTTAGCTCAACACATGGCACCGGCATTATAATTTATTATCTTAGTGGAGAAGACAAGGAAAGCCATCTAACTCTGTGCCACTCGTTGGTGTTACACAAGGAATTCCACTACACGGAGTTTGAGGTTCACTCGAGTCTCCCACAAACATTATGTAAACCTTGTTACATGGTCCTCTTGTTCCTCTAAAGAGGTTCCACCACTTCTAAAGAGGGACAAAACTTAGTTATCACCAGAATGACTTAGTGGCCTATCTACATGTAAAAAGGAGAAAGTTGGAGCGACAAAATGTGAGAGAACCTTAAGCTTCCATTCTGTATTATTAAGAAAAGTAAAAATGGTGAAATGATAATGGAGGTGGATGGAATATTAATGATGCTTAACTGAAACAAGAGGACCACCATAAATTGTGTGTGTGTGTGTGTGTGAGAGAGAGAGAGTGAGAGAGAGAGAGAGAGAGAGAGAGAGAGAGAGAGAGAGAGAGAGAGAGAGATAGGACCGAAATAGTGTGTGTATGAGAGTGTGTGTTTCCTGTGTGTTTGAAAGCTACAGTATGCAAACAAAATTAATATAATCCTAGCTAATCCTAGAATCCTAGTGGAGGGGTCCTAATTCCTTTAAAGTGTGCTACAACAAACAGATTCCTCTCATTATCTATTCATCTCGTTTCATGACTCTGAATATACGAGATTTCTAACATGCGACGTAAACGAGAAACGAGTCTATGAATGGAAGAGAGGTAAGTAAGGAGGGAAGGATTATAATGAAATGATCACTGTATGTAAGGAAAATAAAAGGAGGAGCTGGCTGCAGGGGATAGAACAGAGGGACGAAAGAGAGTGAAAGAGAAAATGAAAAAAATGTATGTTAATAAAAAAGAAGAGGGATAAAGCATCAAAGCATGAGGATACGGAAATGAAGAGAGAGAGAGAGAGAGAGAGAGAGAGAGAGTGAGAGAGAGAGAGAGTGAGAGCAAATAACCGATCATGCTGGTTGTGTACACTGAGCCTCGGTAAACGCTCTCCACCTTCTCTCTCTCTCTCTCTCTCTCTCTCTCTCTCTCTCTTGACATACCAGATGCCTTAACCAGTTGCTTTGTAAATTTAGTTGACGTTAATTGACTAAACTCTTCGTGAATTTGCAAACCTTAACTTAAATATTCTCGAGATAAATGAACCTTTGAAATGATACAAGGGAAAATGTTCCATACAAGATGCCAATGACTACAACCACACACACACACACACACATCACGAAAACATAACAGAATGAAGCACAAGCATACAGACAAATACAAGGAAAAATGTTCACCTACAAGATGTGCAATGTCTGATAAAGGCTGTCTGATAATATGAGTCTTGATATATATTCCATACAACGGTTAATCTACACATGGTTAGAAAAAGTTATTGTCTTGTAGTCTGTATAGTGAGTCTTCATTTTCACTCTATCTTATTAGGATTGATGAATTGTACAAAACCTATATATTATTTTTATGTTAATAAGACATACGCACACTTGGTCAGGGATTTATTTCGATTTTGACAGCGAAAAAATATAGGCTTGTAGGATAATGATCTTAATAATTCATTACCATGAATATAATAATATTATATTTCAGAATATTCATATGGAAGTACGATATTTATATTTAATATGTACTTCATACTCTGGAATACCCTAACCCTCCCAAATATCTCGCATTCGTTGGTCTGGTGTAGTCCTAGACGTGGAACACATCGAGTAGAAAATTATATACTGTTTTGAAAGTAATGTGATATTGTATTTCTGGAAAATTACATTCTGCGGCAGCCCGACTGTTTTTCCGAAGCCACTCCCTGTTACGTTCCCACACAGCCTGTTTTTACCGTTATTTGATCCACTTGTTTTCTCGTAACTGAACTCATGTTTCTCGTTTTTCACTACAAAAATACACCATTTAACTCAATGCAAAATACCCCTTTGCCATCCCTCAAGTACTGTAAATATAAAATTAGAGTCAGAATATTCAATCATTACATTCAAAGTTGGGTTGCATAAAATAATAAATGAATTAGTTATATTAAACCTAAGTCAATTATCATTTTGCAGAAGAGTACTGCTACATCGCTTTGGCACACACGCTGCATGTAACCCTGAAGCGATACTCTGCTCTGAAGTGTAATTAAGCCTTTTATCTTAATCTCTTCTCTGTCAAGGGACTGGAGAAAAGTTAATCATGAAAGTGGAAAAAGTGAACATTATAAAACAATGTCTAAGGTCTGGTATTGGCAGATGAAGTTAGTCATTGGTATCAGTGAAAGAATGAGAAAAAACATCGACACAGACGATAAAAATAAGTCTGATAAAATATACAAAAACAACGTAAATATTAATTAATACTTGAGTTAATGATAAATAAATAATTCTGAACTTTGAGGTAGATGCAACTCCTGATGATGTATGAATATAAATGGAGAATAAGAGGGAATAATTGATAGGGAAATGATCTAACGTTAAAAAAGATGAAAAGAGTTGATGAGAACGTCCGTGGTATGAGAAGGGATGGAAGGATTGAAGCTGAGTGAATAAACATGTGAAAATGGTTGGTAAAGTCAATGATTAAACTGTGAGAAAACAAATTAGACGAAGTACAGACAGTGAATGATTATGGCAGAGGAACTGAGGATGGAAAAAATGACAAATAAATACGGAAAAAATTACAAAGAAAAACAAAAAACACTTAGACGGCTGAATTAACAATGAAGAAATTAAAAAAAAAAATCGCCGTAAAGTATCCAACGAGATTTTAAGTAGATAGTATACATTTGGTATATTAGATCGCCGTGATTCCTCCAATGTATACCAGGAAACAGGAACAGGTAAACAAAAATGATGGTGGTCCGTTACTTTGAATACTTTGGAGGAATTAGTTGCTCCAGATTTACCATGGAGCAATGTACACTTCCCTGCCCATTAAATATACAGTAGAGGAAAAATAACAATAGGAAGGGATTGACAATAATGGAAGGAGAGGGTGGAGAGAGAGAGGAGAGAGGATGGAGAGATGGGAGAGGGAGAGAGGATGGACAGAGGATAGAGAGATGGGGGAGGGAAGGGAGAGAGGAGACAAGGTGGAGAAAGAGGAGAGGGAGGGAGAGTAAGGAGAGGGACGAGGGAGAGTGTCGAGAGAGGAGAGGGAGGGAGAGTAGGGATAGGGACGAGGAAGAGGGGAGAGAGAGTAAGGAGAGGGACGAGGAAGAGGGTAGAGAGAGGAGAGGGAGGGAGAGTAGGGAGAGAGTGAGGGAGGGAGGGATGGGACCGAGGATGGAGTCAATAAATTACTGTTTGACCTCCCTTACCCCCGGCGTGGTCCTCCTGAGATTGAACTGAGAAGGGGTCGTGGGGGAGACACACAGAGAGAACCGGACACAAAAGAATATAACAGGACGGAGAGAGAGAGAGAGATAGAGAAAGAGAGAGAGAGAGAGAGAGAGAGAGAGAGAGAGAGAGAGAGAGAGAGAGAGAGAGAGAGAGAGAGAGAGAGAGAGAGAGAGAGAGAGAATGACAATGGAATGAAAATGAGGACCGACACAAAAATTTATTACTATTGGTGACCACAAGAAAGGGAATGATTCATGCCACTGTTCTGTGATGTGTGTCAGAGTTAAGCCACGACCAAACACTGATAACCAAATATTGGCAAGAACATTCGTCATAGGAAAGAGAAAGGCAACATACCAACCAACCAACAAACACCACCCATGCACAGCTGAACGAACGTGAGGCCAAGAATTCGGCACCGTACCAAATGCAAAATAATGGAAGCATCTGAGAGCCTCAAATGGGATTGTGTGAACGCAAACCAAGGGCACATCTGGCTGTCTGGCTGACTGGCTGGCTGGCTGGCATTGAGGGAGAGGATTTCTGCATGAAGGCGAATTTCACTGTTCCAAACCTTATCCTCCGAATACATGGGAGTAAAATTCAGCTGTACTAAAAGAAATCACATTAACGTGCCACTGATGGATGCCAAGGTAATGACTCATTTTTAGAGACATTTATATACTGTATTGTACTTTACATACATCTTTGAAGGCTGGCTTGGACTGTACGAATATATTATTATTATTTTCACTCTATTAACATTCGATTCACTTTTACATGCATGCGTTAGTAGTGTCATGTGTTATGTTTTAATCTTTTACCTTTCGATTCACGTGTGCATGCATGTGCAGTGATTTTTTCCACTCTTTTAAACTTCGATTTTCTCTTTTTGCATGTGTGGGCTGTGTTATGTTTCCATCTTTCAGTATTCAATTCTCTTTTTTTACACTCAGCACGTCAGCATCTGTTTCAATGCCATCAGTCAACACAAATGCAGCGCCATGGGAATATAAAAGCACACCTGTTATTAAACCACTCCATCAGTCTCCCATTTGTCATCGCTTCAACTTTATTTCGAGCATAAATATTTCACACACCACGGAATAGATGAAATGGTTACTCCATTATTATTTTTTTTAAGGTGGGGAAAATGTATTGGCTCCCTCAATAATTTTCTCGGCCTTTTTAGTTAATGTAATCCAAGAGATATAGCACCATATATTTTACAAATTAGGCACGTATTTGTAACTTATAAAAAGTGGAAAGTTTCGAATCACGCACTAGTAACTTCTTTAAGCATCTAATTCATCAATCGCATCTCTGTACAGAAACATAACGTGAGACAACCAATTTCTACAAACTCTGAAAAAACCCTAAATAAACTAAAATTATTTCAAGATGTTGGAATAATTCAGACGAGTCAGCCGTCCCTATGTTTACTAGTATTATTTAACACCACAAGTCTAATCGAAATTCACGGTCTTAATGTTTGTGTCTTAATGTCTCTCTCTCTCATGTGCGTGTAGGATGGAAAATTATTATACTACTCAAGTAACGGGTTGACAAATTTCTGTATGATGTTGAATGTTGTGGAAACTGTGACACTCCTGCGTTCTAAATGTTGATGTCACAGCGAATGTTGTATCAACGACTCGGTAAAACTCGAGGGAAAAAGTTAGGAGTCGCTGAACAAATACTTCAACGACCTACCTACCTACTGGTATACTGTACAGCAAGAGAAATGTGCGAGTAGTATAAATGTTCAGCTGTGAGTGGTTCGATCAATGTGAATGGTGGATCAAACTAAGAGTATAATCAATATTTTTCCTCCATTTTCCCGTCCTTCACTTTTCGTTCGTGGGTCAGATATAGCTCCATCCAGAGTTCGGTGTTTATCCAACTCTCTAGAAACAAGACTTAGATTTAACGATACGTTAATTTGACTAGAGGACGAGGGAAAATATGTTCATGTCGTGTTTGTTCAATGGGATATGATTCTGATGACTGAGAATGAGCAGCCATTTAATCACCCACCCAGCTATAGGCACGTATATAAAATTAGTCGAATGTATGTTTACAGCAGAACTTAGCACATAGATAAAGTAATTCTCCAGATCATGAACCATTTTTCATATAGATTCTGAAGGAACTGTGACGGGATTTTCTTCACAGTTACAGAAATCATAATCTGTTTTTACGAAGAATCACAGTTAACTGTACACCAACGTATATGTATGCCGTATATTAAATTTGTGTCCACACTTAATCTCTTGGATGTAATGAATATCGAAACTCAGAGGAAAAATGTATTAGCAAGAGTGAGTTAATTAAAACATGATTATGTATTGAAGGGGTTTAGTCTTACAGCTCGTTACTGAAACAGTTACCAATAACAAAATGATGTTTGAAATACTATTCCTTTTACTCATCAAACATATAGTTATATTATTGTTCTGTGAAGCAGGCTAAGGTACGGTATGCATCCAAGCTTATATGTACCTTACAACAACAAGAATTAGATAGTATTGTGTGTGTGTGTGTGTGTGTGTGTGTGTGTGTGTGTGTGTGTGTGTGTGTGTGTGTGTGTGTGTGTGTGTGTGTGTGTGTGTGTGTGTGTGTGTGTGTGTGTGTGTGTGTGTGTTCTGAACCACCACCACTACCAAGACAACGGGCTCAAATCCAATGTTAAAAGTCAGAATAGTAATATAAAAAATAAGAAATGATGGCAATGATTCTATCTGGACGGTGTGTGGGGAGAGAGGGACAAGAAAACACACTTACGTTGCTCCTTTCACTCCTTTCATCCACCCTTCCTTCCAAGTGACAATGGCTTCTTTCTCTGTCTTACCTCATCTTCTTAGCCTACATATTTCTCTAGTTTTTTTTGTTTTTTCGTGCAGCCTTCGACCCATCCTGTCTATCTATACATTCTTCATATTTCAGAGCCTGCCTTAATCCTCTTTAGCATGTATAACAACTCAAAAAGAAGTTATTATTCTCAATTTAAACTATATAAAATTATACAGATTATATTCTAACAAAAGACGTACAGTCAGCAAAAAAAGTATTGGAACCATCTTTCTATTAAAATTAAATAAAATTATATGAGGGAGTTCCAATACTTTTTTTGCAGACTGTACATTAATAGGAACATCCTAGCTTACACCAGACGATTTTACTCTCAATTGTAAGGTTTCTCTGGTCCAGGATGCTACACAGACGGAATTTAACGGGATAATATACTTTTGGCATATTAGAGCGTGTTGATTCCTCCAAAGTGTGCCAGGAAACGAGACCATGTTAACATAAATAGTGGTGGCCTGTTGCTTGGAATAGTTGGAATAAATCACTATACTACGCCTTTCAATCTGGGCTCATCCCATTACCTTAACTGTGTCTAAAGAAGGGAAATGGGAAGGTATAATGGTACATACTTATTGTTGAAATAGACTAAACTAACCCTGGAGCCTCGTCTCTTATAAGGACTAATGCTACCCTCTCTTCATTGGTTTTCAGAAGGGGGCAAGGCAATCACTTTGTCTACCCTCATTTCTTGGTAAGTTTTATTCCAGAATGTTTTTTTGTTTCTTATATATAGTCTCGTATTTTATAACAGTAAGCGTAGGACGTGAAGGCAATTTCCGGTCGGGATAAAGGTTTAGGATAGAGTTGATCTGCCTCCGCTGTACCGGTATGTATGTGTGTGTGTGTGTGTGTGTGTGTGTGTGTGTGTGTGTGTTTTGCTGCACCAGAACTGAGAACGGGACGTATATACACACCAAAAATTTAGAAATTTTCTGCACAGTCGAATTTACTCATCTCTCATTAAATTGCCTACAGCTTAAAAAAACTTAACAATTACAGTTTGTCACTAAGTTGTATTTATTTAGGAGTTATGTAATAGTTTTCATCAACGTTCATAATGACCCTCTGACCCTCTATGATGTAGTGTTTAGCGTTCTCTCCTTTCATATCAATAGTTCATTGCTGTAGGCACACACTTAAGCCGTGTGGAGAAGGGATTGTAGTCCCTTCTAACCTCAGTAGAATACCTGACCTGTACAGGAAGTCCAAGTTCTCTAGATTCTATTACATGTAGTTTATTAATGGACTGTGCCAGATCAACATTTGATCGACTTGGAAAGAATTTACCATATTGAATCAGCTATTGTTATTATCGATAAGAGTTCTCATACTAGTTAACGTGATAATTTACGTAATATATGTTTTATTACACAAGTATATCATAAACCATCAGAATAACAATACATCTCTTGACATAACAGGACAACATGTAAATCGTAGAATCGACAGTCTGTAGCTTGGCTCCAACCGTAATGATTGATAGATTGATTGATACTAGGCTCCGCAACAACTATAGGTCATATGGTGATTGAAAGGTGGGACAATAAACATAAAACGTATCATTTGAAATATAAAACGAACAGTTGGAGAAGTGAAATCCTCTTTTAGTCGCGTTTTACGACAAGCAGGGATAATGGGGAGATATTCGTAGCCTCCCTACTCTAACGTAATGAAGTTTAGGTATAGTCAACGACAGTCACTGATGGATTGGTGGAAGGAACCAGAGGGGAATGTGTGTGTGTGATAGACCCATAAGTTACAGTAATGTGCTGAGTCGGGCAGCGTTCTCTACGAGTGTGTCGATTCAATTCAGTACAGTAGTTGTGTCTGTCTGTGTGTCACCACGTCTAACTTGTCAAACCTCAGCCTTCCCATCCTTCCTCTCTGATTTCACCGGCTCGTAAATCAATGGTTTGTCAGTCGGTCTAAGCCAAGGGGAGTCGATTGTTGTGGACTAATATTGCATGAAGTCTACGTAGCACTACGAATGGTGTAAAGAAACAGATCTCCAACCCATGTACTGATATGGACTGTGTTCTGGTATAGTTTGGAGGAGGCAGTAACTCTCATTTCACACAATACAAACGTCTCCTTTAATTAATCATGACTTTGAGTGCCAGGTATCAAGTGTTATATTCCCTCTATACACACACACACACACACACACACACACACACACACACTTTCTCTCTCTAACACACACACTCCTGGAACACTTAGCGGGCACGCAAACGAGGAGAAAGGCGAGCGGAAATCTGCATAATCAGAATAGGTTTAGCATAATACACTTGCCTGACACCTAACGTAACAGGTGTGTGTATGTATGTGTGTGTGTGTGTGTGTTGGAGACGAAACTATACCGAATCTATCTTTGTACCATAAGTCAGGAATTTATAGATATAGAAATATACTATGTCATCCTTCCAGTTCACCTGCTCCCAATATGGGCAATATAATGTGTGATATTTTAGTGTTCATTTTCTCATTTAATTTATTATATGATATGCGTACTACATGTATCGAGTCAACATTACCCATCTTGTTCAAATCTAATGAACATATATTATTATATAACAAAATTAATTAGAACATGTAACGGCGACTATGTTGTATAAATGATCATCTTAACGACACATATACCATGAATATTAATGTTAATAAAGACAAAACAAGAGTCAATCTGAAACACGTGGTTAGAGGGTGTGAGGATAATTGCCATGTAAACATTAGTATACTGTATAAACTTCCTTACATACCGTATCTCATAATATATACTTCTCACTTGAAATGATTGACTGAACATTGATTATACGGAGATTAATTTATAGCTAAAGGATAATATTAAGTGATTCCAATGAAAAGACTAACTTACAAATATACTTACAAAGACGAGAAGAGCAGCATACATTAACTTGGACTCCATACACACACACACACACGGTATTCCTCCTTGGCTGAGTAATGACGCCTTTATTATGATGGACCGACGGTTGTTGTCTGAGAAGTGAGAAGTGACTAGTGAGTAGTAGTGTTGTTGTGTTTCAGGAAGTGTTAAGTGTTTGACAGCTAACTTCTCTGTTCCGATGTACTGTAAGAGCTGCGGCTTCGTTTATTAATTCTTAATATATGCCACGAAACTAGACCAAATAATAATAATAATAATAATGATAATAATAATAATAATAGTAATGGTGACCAGTTGCATGGTTGGCATATAATTATAGAGTTCGTTCACAACTATAATACTTATTCGGAACGCCATATCTTTTCAGTGACTAAAACACGACACCGTGTAGATAAAAAAACAAACAAAAAAACCACACACAATATCAATCATGGCAGAGAAATGAGGTTAAAATCCCTTGACAACGTCACAAACTGTATCCATGAGAACGACTGTGATCCCTGAGATATTGTGCTGACACAGATAATATCACCATTTTACTTTACAACTATATCCCTATGGTTACTAAGGTCACATAAGATTTGCTACAATATAAGTTAAGCTTTTCTTGAATTCTACAAAAAAACACCAAATGAAAGATCTATAGTTTCTAGATTCTGTAGACATTATCCCGAGCTTTACGTTGTGTGTTCGGTAGAGGGTGTGTTTGTCAGCATTGTTTTCATCATCTTCGTACAGTACCTACTAACTCAACCACTGGGTTCCGAAGCTTCAGTCACGCCATGATTCTGTTCCACTTACTCACTGTCACAGATGCCAAGTACCACCATATCGTGTTAATACGTATTTCCATTTTTTTTGTTAGAGCTCTTTATGAATGATGTAAAGAAAAAAAGTTCAAGAGCAATTTCTATTCAAGTGATTTAAGTACATACTTGCTATTAATAATATCTGTAAAAACATGTGGTGACGGTATAATGCGTGGATCAGTGCGCAAAACACTTTTTAAGCTACAGTGGGCACTCCTGGTATACCTATCCTTCCTTTCCACCCTATCCATTAATTGACGTTTATGCAGTGTGTCACTCAGCTGGTTTGGTGAAGGTACTGACTCTACTCTACTGTAGTGTTGAAGGTAATATTCATCATTATAGTATATACCTATTTCCCTTTACGAGTATAGCATGCATAATATGTATTGATAAGTATATATACATTATTGCTCTATAGTCCTACGTTGTAGTGTTTATAATATTACTCGTATTATAATATGTTAAATGATACTTAGAACAATAAATACACAATGCAAATATAACTATATATATAACTATATATATATATATATATAATTATTTAAAACTATGTTGTGTTTTGTTACAGGAAGTGAAGGTTGTCGGGACAACATGTAGTAACACTGGTTGTTGACCTTGGCCACGACACGTCCATCACGAATACAACAGGCTCAGGTAAGGTGGCATGATTTTTGCAACAAAATCTCTCAGAGCGAACTGTTTGTGAGATAAATCGGTGACGTGTACACCTATAATCTAAATATTAATGACGGTGTGTGTGTCTGGATACAATGTGAGGTTAAATAGATGATACAGATCCGTGAAACTCGTTGGTGTAAACTGAACCAGGGTGTATTTTGTCAGGTCACGTCTTTCGTAACATGACGACATCAAAGGAGAGGCGACGCGTGATCCTGACTCCTGGCCACTAAGTTTTGTTTGTGAAAAGTAAAACACGGGATGTGTCAGGAAAATTATGTTGGCCTGTGTTCGTGTGTCGTCTCTGATGATTTGTCGATTTCCTTGTTGCTTTCGTTGTTCTTGTCAAGCAGATAATGGTCAAAGTTCGTGACCTTTCTCAGAACGTGCGTGTGTATTGGAGCGTTCTTGCATTTTCCGGGTGCTGACATGATATGTCGATTTATAACAAAAGAAAAATTCGATTAGTGCCTTTCAAAATACGAAATGGTGCCAAACTCGATAATATTATATATCCTATGTTATGTAGTGTACACACTTCTCTGATTATTTCTTTTTATTGACTTTGCATAATATGCAATTTTTCTAGTTTTAATTTGATTTTTTATGTAATGTATGTACTGTACAGTATACTGCTCCCAAAACTATCGTTAGAGTGGGTACATGTCAGATTACATGGTCCGTTGTCTCAGAATGTATAACACATTATTTTAATGATAGTTTTGGGACCTATTGTACATTACACAGTAATTAGTTTAATCTGAGCAAACTAACCAATATAACAATGCATTTCGTCTTCATTCTTAACAAGGTAACATGATCGTAGCATGTTTTTCTCATATCAGGCGTAAATCTGGATTTTTTTTAAAGAAAATTTATAGACCCTTGGATATATATTGGTAATGATATAAACCATTACGAAACACACACTGGTGGCCACACTTCCCCAAGCTTCACTACAGCGTTGTCAACTCTCACAGAGATAGTAACCCCGAACCTCGAGACGTGAGCTTTATTCGAAACATTCATTAGTGGGAGGGAGCACAGGAAGGGGAGGGTGAGGGGGGATTATTTGTCTGTATGAACGGTGTGAGGGAGGACATGACGGGATGAGTGAGGCATCTTTTAGTTGTAATGTTACTGTATAGGTTCTAAGGAGACTGGGAAAAGGAAATATTTGACTAATACCCTAGTAGCTGTGGAGTATGTTGTTGTATCATTGAGACACCCTTCTCTCTCTCTCTCTCTCTCTCTCTCTCTCTCTCTCTCTCTCTCTCTCTCTCTCTCTCTCTCTCTCTCTCTCTCTCTCTCTCTCTCTCTCTTAATGGCTCCTTATTCACACTTTTTCCTCTCACTAAACCGCTCTCTTGATTTTCCTGAGCTCTGTCGGTGATGAAAAAATTAGTAAGCAGGGGAAAGACGGGATCAAAGAGAGGGAAGGAGATGAAGAAGAGGAGAGGAGGAGGAAGAGGAGATGGAGGAGGAGGAGGAAGAAGAGATGGAGGAGGAGGAGATGAAGAAAGAAGATGGAAGAGTAGGAATGTTATGAAGAAGAGAAGGTTTAGGCGGATAAAGTATAATTATACACTGTAAATGAGAATAGGTAGACGAGGCAGATAAACTTGGATGAGAAATTTACCATACTTCATCTCCTAAACTCATTGTGGTTGACGGAATAAATAAACTTCCCAACCAACCAGACATTCAGTATATAGATACATTTCTTACTGAGGAACTGAGGATTAAAAATGAAGACAGAGGTGTTGAAAACGTGAGTGAAGGGTGAAACGAGAACAAGGATTGGTATTACAAATCTTACACTGGAAATAATACTGATTGGAAAGTGAGTGAAAGTGCAACGAGAACAAAGATTGGTATTACAAATCAAACACTGGAAATAATACTGATTGGAAAGTGAGTGAAGGGTGCAACGAGAACAAGGCTTGGTGTCACATAGAATATCTTACACTGGAAATAATACTAGACAGATAATAATGGACAGATGATTTCCTAACAGCGACTTACTGTACTTGGAGCCACATGGTGTTTATGGCTACATGGCATATGATCCACATTAATTCACTGTTATTACTTAGATTATTAGAGAGTGTAAAATTCATACAAGATACGTACGTAACTTGGTAATATTTTGGAATCATAGGAATTGCAATAAAGAAGATACAGGAGAGAATAGAAAGATAATGCAGAATAGAATTTTGGGCAAGTAATTATTATTCGATGAGATTATAATAATAGTGATGGGAGCGATAGAAAGGAAATAAAATGGAATTATGAGAGAGAGAGAGAGAGAGAGAGAGAGAGAGAGAGAGAGAGAGAGAGAGAGAGATACCATATAGAAGCTTTGGAAGTAGTAAAAGAGACATAATAATCTTCCGGTTGAAACGAGATAAGGTTGAGATGAAGTGACGCAATGAAAGGAGAGAGAGAGAGAGAGAGAGAGAGAGAGAGAGAGAGAGAGAGAGAGAGAGAGAGAGAGAGAGAGAGAGAGAGAGAGAGAGAGAGAGAGAGAGAGAGAGAGAAACAGTTGATAATAAAATAGAGAGAGAGAGAGAGAAACAGTTGATAATAAAATAGTTTCTTTAGAGTTTATATTGAGCCTTCTATCTTGAGCTCTGGCCGTCATCTTGCCAACAGGATCTCGTTTCACATCAGTTTTACCCGAGAGAGTGGGAAGGCCCTTTTAGTGTGGAGTTACGAGGGGAAATTGTCGGCTTATTTTTTGCACGTTATTTGAAGTGTGTGCTGGAGCTGCGAGGGGAGAGACTTTTGGCTTTAAACTCATTTTTTTATATGCTGTTTAAGTAGGTAAAATTATTATAACATAATTATTGTAGTCCTAAATGTACGGTATATGGTTATTATTATATGTTATATGAGTTCTATTTTGCGTTATTATGAGTTCTATTTTGGGTTATTATAAGTTTTATTTTACATTATTATGAGTTCTATTTTACGTTATATGAGTTCTATTTTGGGTGTGCGTTTACAATGAACTGTGTCTCTATATATGAAGGGAAATTACGAATGTGTGAATGTCATTAAATATAGCTGTAGGAGAGGCCTGTTGTATAGCTGTGTGAGAAGGACTGATCTGTGGTTGTGGGTGTTGTATAGCTGTAGGAGAGATCTGTTGTATAGCTGTAGGAGAGATCTGTTGTATAGCTGTGGGAAAGGCCTGTAGTATAGTTGTGGGTGTTGTATAGCTGTGGGAGAGATCTGTTGTATAGCTGTGGGAAAGGCCTGTAGTATAGTTGTGGGTGTTGTATAGCTGTAGGAGAGGCCTGTAGTATAGCTGTGGGAGAGGCCTGTAGTATAGTTGTGGGTGTTGTATAGCTGTAGGAGAGGTCTGTTGTATAGTTGTGGGTGTTGTATAGCTGTAGGAGAGGCCTGTTGTATAGCTGTGGGAGAGGCCTGTAGTATAGCTGTGGGTGTTGTATAGCTGTAGGAGAGGTCTGTTGTATAGCTGTGTGTCTCATCTGTAGTATGCTATAGCTGTATGGAGTGGAGTACTATAATAATATAGGTATATAGGGTGAAGTACTATAATATAGGTATATGTAGTATAGGACTAACACACCAATATGTTACACCTTAACTTGGGTGTGATCTGTAGTAGGCTATAGGTATATATATATGGAGTGAAGTACTATAATATAGGTATATATAGTATAGGACTAACACACCAATATGTTTCACCTTAACTTGGGTGTGATCTGTAGTAGGCTATAGGTATATATATATGGAGTGAAGTACTATAATATAGGTATATGTAGTATAGGACTAACACACCAATATGTTACACCTTAACTTGGGTGTGATCTGTAGTAGGCTATAGGTATATATATATGGAGTGAAGTACTATAATAACTAGGTTGTAGAGGATTGTATTGTCCTCTAAACCGATATTTTTGTGCAAAAAATAGCGCTTTGGTGTAGTATAGAGCTAGATACGAGATATTGTTCAAAACCCTTTGAATATCGTTCGCACTAGACACTATCACAGTACATTTATCCCAAGTAACTAAAACTTTTGGAATAAGCCGCTAACTATTGAATACACAAATATCAGTAAACCAGATAAGGTCCCGCCATCTTGGACAACCCCTTGTCTACCCACTTAAAAATACCAAGAACAAGTACCAGCAAGCGGGAGGATGGGAGGGAAGTAATTCAAAGCGCTATTTTTTGCACAAAAATATCGGTTTAGAGGACAATACAATCCTCTACAACCTAGTTATTTTATGCTACAAAAATAGCGCTTTGGTGTAGAATGACAAGCTGGAGGAGGGCGGCTGACTTGTGAGGTCGCCTTAATCTTAATCTGACCACCCGGTACCGTTAGAAACGGACCCCCTTAGCCAAAATAAAAGGTCACACCAGGTTAAGAATGTATCACTCCTTTTCTGTATTTATTGAAAAATTCCTTAAATTATATACACAAAATATAAGTAATGTACATCTTAAGTCATAAGATAGGGAATCGTCACCCCCCCCCCCCCCCCTTGTTATCACAAAGAGGGGGATGAGACTAGGAACATAGTAATACAGACACCTCCTATCACGGACCGGGCTGTGTCGCGAGTGCTATGCATGGGACATCCACAGCCTCTAACATTAAATATCTATACCTGAAAGAAGTCGTAGACCTCCAGCCTCCCAAGGACTGTACTTCCTCCGTTGAATGAGTACGGAGGAAGGCTAGAGAAGCTGCTAAGCCTCTAATGGAATGAGCTTTGGGTTCGTGACCCGGATCCGCCAAAGAAATAATCTTGCATAGCATACGCGACACCGCCCTAGCCGCTAAACGTTTACCCGTTAACGGGTTAACAAACAAATGATCCGGAGAAGCGTCCGGCGTAATGCCTATATACATTTTGGTAGCATGAACTGGACATAAATGGTGGTATCTACCATTGGCATTAAAACTAGGAATTTTCAGAGGACGTAATAAACTGTCATATTGTTCATTTTTGGCTAAGAATGAAGGTGACGGGGAAATAGTAACATAATGACAATTATCATCAAACACAGTAAATGAGGGGTGCCTTGTGAGGGCAGCCATCTGAGAAGCCCGAAAACCGCTAGCCAAAGATAACAGGAAGATAGACCTATAAAACAGCTGAACCACAGACAGTTGTGAGGTCCCTTGAAAATTCAAATAATTTAACACCTTATGAAGGGACCAATCTGGAACCCTATTCCTTAACCTAGGTTGAGATGATCTGATGCCTCTCATCAGCATCGTAATCATACGCTGATCCATGACAATATTAAAAGCAAACCGTAAAGGATCAGAAATGGCTGAAAAATGAGCTGAAACAGTGGCTGGAGCTCTGTTAGTGACATCAGCCAGCCATGATAAGAAATCTAAAACCGTGCTGGAAGAAATATATGAAATAGAATTATTTTTAATAAAAATTTGAAACCTTCTCCAGCACGATTCATACTGCCGAACTGAGGCAGGACGTAGGGAGTTAAGCATGATCTTTACTGTACGACTTGAAGCGGAATTGCTCAAGGCTCTACGGAGAAAGTCCAGGCGTGAAGTCGCAAGGACGTCAGCAACGGTAAGTTTAGGTTGTCTGACAGGCAAGCTGATCCCAGAAACAGAGGGTTCGGACACCTTTCCTGAAGCTCTGCGAACCAGGGCTGGGCTGGCCAATATGGGGCTATCAACAATACTTTGCCCTGAAAGGATCGGAATCTGTGTACCACCCTCGTGAGAAGTGATGTCGCGGGGGGGGGAAACACATAAAGATAAGTCCACCGACTCCAATCCTCTGTGAACGCGTCTGGGCCGCCCGTCAGAGTGCGGGAATGCAGAGTTAGGTAATTGGCCAGCTGAGCCGAGGGGTGAGAAGCAAACAGATCCACCTCCGGAAGTCCGAACCTCTCCACTAATGATCGAAATACTGTCCTCTTCAACGTCCACTCTACTGATGACATTTTGAATCTGGACAGAGCGTCCGCCCATACATTCTCCACCCCTGGTACGAAGGTGGCTGACAGGTGCAAACCTCTCAAACGCGCTCGTATAAAGAGGCGTTCTGATAACTGAAGCAGAGGTAACGAGCGGGACGTGCCTTGAAGATTGATGCAACTTACTGCCGTGGAATTGTCCATCTTGAAGAGAATGGACATATCCCGGAGAAGTGGAAACATACAAAGAAACCTGAGGGGCACCCATAGCTCGCGAAGGTTGATATGGGACTGACGTAACCGGTCGTCCCATCCCCCGCACTGTTGGTGACCCTTGTCGGACTGGAAGCCCCAACCTATGTCCGAAGCGTCTGTGGTCACTATTAATGATGGAGGAGGTTGCACCCATGGCACATGACTGCGCAGGTACCCCGATTTTAACCAAGGGTTTAATAATCTTAATAACATCTTTGGTACCCTGCGCGGTAAGTCTCGAGGAAGGATAGGCACCGACCTGTTGACCTCTAGAGTCAACCGACGGTGGCGTAACCTTCCTAAAGGCACTACCGGGGCCGCAAAATTGAGGGATCCTAACAACGCCTCCCATTGCCTCCTGGTGAATGTTTTTGACATTAACGCCCGCCGCACCTGCCGACTGGCACGAATGGCATTGTCCGACGACAGTGTCAAGGACTGATTTCTCGTGTCCCATAGTACCCCTAGCCAAGAAATGGTCTGAGTCGGAACAAGGCAAGATTTTGTGAAGTTGACCAGAAAACCCATTTCCCGTAATACTCTCAACGTTATTTGAATGTTGACAGTTAATTGTTCCCTTGACCGTGCTATGATTAACCAATCGTCTAGGTACATTAAAGTGGCCACGCCCAATCCCGTAAGACGGGACGCGACCACCTTTGACATTTTTGTGAAAACTCTCGGTGCCAACGAAAGGCCGAAAGGGAGCCTGGTAAACTGGTACGTTCCCACCCCCGCTTGAAAAGCAAGAAACTTGCGATATCGGGCGTGGATGGGAATGTGCCAGTATGCATCCTGTAAGTCCAGAGTCGCTAACCAGTCTCCCTGACGAAGCGTAACCCGGACCTGCTTGATCGTCACCATCCGAAACCTTAAAGGTTTCAGAAAGCGATTGAGAGCACTCAGGTCCATAACTAACCTCGTTTTCACCGAGTTTTTCTTTGGCACAGTGAACAACCGGGACAGAAAAACCTTTCCTGATACCTTCTCCACTATTCCTCTGTCTATCATGACATCGATGTGTTGTTGCACTCCCAGCGAGACCTTGGCCGACCCTGGGGGCAGCACCAGAGGCTGATGGAAGAAAAACACACATTAGACACCCTATATACAGTACAAAACAAAAATCCACCAAAACCAGTACTTCAAAACAAACAACACTTACTGGTTTTTTGAGCCATGGCCAAGATAGACCCTTGTGGACGACTCTTGACGCCCACCCTGACTGGGGCCAAGCGTGGCCCCAGCCAGACAAGCAGCCCAGAGATGGACTACTGTTTGGTGACGGGCTGGGTAGCTGTCCTGCCTCGTCCCCGGGCCCTGAACTGTCCTCTACCACGAAACGGCCGCTGGTACGACCCCCGCCGTGGAGGAGTATACACAGGAGGAGGAGGACGTCGTCCTTGAGTCCTCTGCTGTCTACCAATCCTGGAAAAGCTAGGCCTAGGCGCAGGAGGTGCAGACACCTGTATAATTTGAGGTTGACTCGCTAGCACCTCATTAGTATGTTTATCATCAAAAATATGTGGTGCTAGCGGATCAGTAACAATTAAGGACCGTTGTATGTGGTGGTGTTGTCCTTTAACACAGTCCTTCCTCACCGCCACACGCGCATCAGCCCATGCACTAACCGCGTTCGGCAGTACAGACGACACCGCGCCAGCCAGTCCATCCGTCGCCACCCCCACACCTTTGACGATATCCCTAAAACAAATAAAAGAAAACGTCAAAATCTTAAACCGAGAAGATTAACGGTCAACTTGACCGCTAGACTTATAATCAGTGTGAGGTCAACCACAAAACGGTACTAACCTGATCGTTTCACGTGGAAGGGTGTCCACGAGTCCAGTTAATCTCTTAATAATGGCTCCCAACGTGTGAAGTGAGGCTGCCACTGACACTGAGTGTGCCAAGTGGTCTCTCGCTGCTACCTCCATCCGAGCCAATTTCCCATCAGGTTGTGACAGTCTGAATGGGAAGTGATGCTGTCCCGACAACTCCGGCCATAACATGGACGTCAAAGGTTGAGGTTGATCGTAAGGGTGTAGTAGGATGGGGAATGACTGTCCCGCCACACGAGGGATCGTCTTGCCTTCTGCCACTCTCGCCACCACTGACTGAATGGCAGCCAGCGCCTCTAACCCCTCGGTAGGCAGCGCATCCCCCCCTGGGAACACAGCTGCTAGCCGACCCTGGAAGGGTAGAACCTCTACCCCTTGAGATGGGCGGAGCTGAGTCCGTCGCAGCAAGACAGATAACGTCTCGACCGTCGTCTGGAGGTTAACTTTGGTAGCACTGACTGGTCCTGGTACCACCGGTCTAGCTTTACAGATAAAGCTAACCGACCCATCCTCCGCGGTCACTTGTCTTATCAAGACGTTATCGTCTTGCTTCAAACTTGTGGGGTCATCCGGATCAGGCCCTAAGGCCACCAATTTACCCTCCTTACGAAAGGCAGAATAGGAAGAAGGGAGAGGACCCCAATCTAAAGGTATATAATCTTGAAAAAGAGAATTGACAATGTGAAGGGAAGAATTAGGTAAATCCCCTGAGGTAAACTGAGACGTGGGAGGAACTCGATTAGGAAGAATAGAAGCCGAGGCAGAATGGGGGTGAGGATGAGATAATAAAGTAGGAGAAAAATACGCCTGCCGAGGTTGGTCAGACAAACGAGGAGGCTGTCACGAGTCAAATTTGATCGTGACATATTAATCAATTAAGTATAGGAATAATGCTTCATTATTTCATAGCCTAGTGGTTGAGAAAGCGAAAGGCAGGAGTGTGAGGTAGAGTAGGAGACAGTGTTCATGTTTGAGCTTGCGTCCCTCCCCCTCTCTGCCGTTAAATCCTTCGTTTCCCCACTCGTTGGCTCTGTAATTATTGATTTTTGCGTACACACAGTTATTCTTTTAAAATCTCCATATGATTCGTGAAGAGGATAATTACCATGATTAATTTACGTGGCGTCATTACAATTGCATGTATGGCTGGGTGTGTGAATGTGTATAATATGAGGTTCTAGTCAGACAGACAGTAGGATTCAAACTATTGTGTGCGGCGCCTGTATATCGATCCAGACGTTGGTAGCTTGGGGGAGGAGCTTATAGCCTGGCTGGTTACTCTCATGATTTAAACTTCAGTTCATCTCCTACTCGTACTCAGCATGCACGTAGCCTCGTGGCGCTCTAGCCTCTCGTTGGAGTAGCAGCCTACAATGGTCGAATTCATTCAGTTACGGCATACTAATGATTCGTGATCGAGTGCTGGGTGTGTGTTTGAACATTGAAAATTGCGAGTGGGAGGACAATTCATGTATGAGTATAGAAAATCTCTCATACGTGAATAATTTGAACTCCGAGTTCGGCTTCACCATCTTGTAACATACGTGGCTCTCTCGACCTCTCGTCTCGTTAACGTAACACGCAGGGCTGACAGTGAATGCCAGAATATTCTCGGTGCCATTCACCAGTTTTTCTCTAGTGCTTCACGGAGTCACTCTTGTTGTCGTTACTTGCAACAGAAAAGCAAATGATACGAGGTAAGGTTTTATGCCAATGTAGCGTTCTGCATCCTACTTGGTGTAATATTATAGAAAACGAGTGCCATGTGTGTGACTTTGAAAATTACAGATGTGAAGAACAGGTATCTATGTGAATCTAGGAAACTTAATCACATAGATACTGAACTCGTATTATTAGATTTATATATATTATTGATTAAAGTAACAGTAGGAGGTCTTGAAATAGCACCATAAAATTACGAGTGTTTGGGGAATGTAACACCTTGGTTACACACGTAATATTCGCTCTCGTCCACTCATTCACGTGGATATGACGAGTGATAAATTACAGATGTGACACTGAAAATTAACTGAGGTGGAGACATAGAAAAATGGAAACATAGAAAAATAAAGAATAGAAAAATATTGAAGAACATAGAAAATGGAGAATATAGAAAATCAACTGAACACTCGATGAAAAATATATATTGTACTCGAAGGAAAACAACGAGGACAACACGACTCCGACCGATAGAAAACGGGAGTCACATTAAGAGGGTAACTTTAGTATTTAGTTAGTTAGCTAGTTTTGCGTGTGGATGAGTGAACGTGTGTGACTATAATTATTGATTTCATGTTGGTGTACTGGAAATTTCAATAAATATAGTTAAGCGATTGTGAATGGTTGTTTCATACACCATATCCCTTCATACTATAATTTATAAATGCATTCATATCGGAAGACCTCACATTAAAAATAAATATGTTGACAAAAAAGGAACTTGCAATGAAGGGGATAATTTAACCTCTGAAACCTTCTTTGAGCCAACACAATTAAGGTTAATTAATAAAAACCGGGTAAGGTAAGTCAATTGTTGAATAATTACTTACTTGATTATTATATACATTATAATAATTCAATGTTGCACTAGAAAGTTATAATTGCATGGATCTCCAAGGTGGGCCACAATTCTTTTTCAGTGTACATATATTGTTAAAGTCGAGTCTCCTTTAAATTTTGTCACAATGGCGCCCAACGTGGGGCGCCAGTGTAATAAACTTCGTAGTGCAATATTGGAATTATTATAATGAATATAATAATTAAGTAAGCAATGATTCAGTAATTGACTTACCTTACCCGGTTTATTAATTCACCTTCGTTGTGTTGGTTCAAGGAAGGTTCTCAGAGGTTAAATCCCCTATATTATTGCAAGTTTATCAACAATGATTTATTTACGTGAGCTCTTACGATATGAATGCATTAACAAATATATAGTAATAGGGAAGATATGGTGTATGAAACAACCAATTACATTAAATTACTATAATTTATTGAATTCAGTCTTACACCAACAGAATTAATAAATTACTCACGTACTCACTTTCACTCACAAAAGCTAGCTAAATAAAAGAGTTACCCTCGCGCGTGACTCCCGTTTTCTTTTCAAAGTCCTCGCGAGTCTTTTCCAATGTACGAGTATAATTATTGGTGCTATTTCAAGACCTTCCTACTCAATTTACTTTAATTAATAATCGATATCAATCTAACCATAAGCCTTGATAATTACAGAGGTTTGTTTCAGTCTCAGTAATTTTCTTTTCAGTGTCCTTCAACCAACAGGAATTTTTCAATGTCCACACAATAATTTATCACTCGTTTATCTTACCTTCCACTGTCAATTGATTATGTTTTCTATCCAATCAATATGACAGTGCATTGCAACCACGAACGTTGAAGATTATAACTAGTGACGAGACCGAGTCATTAATCTTTAGCTGTGATTTTGCAAAGGGTAGACAGGAGCTGATCGATTACGTGTGTATACTCTGTCTGGCTGAAGTCAAGACTCCCGTTTTCAAATTGTCTCTACCCAACCAATAATTAGCTCCTCCCCCAACTGTCTGGATCGATACTCACGGAGCCACACCCAACTATCTGAATATAATAACTGACTAGACTTAGTCTTCATATTATCTCATTTACACTCACTAGCTATGCATGCAATGTAAATGCCGCCACATAAACTAATCATGGTAATTATCCACTTCACGAATCATATGGAGAGTTTGAAGAATAACTGTGTGTACGCAAAAATCAATATTAATAAGCCACGAGTGAGAAAACGAATGATTTAACGGCTACAGAGGGGGAGGAAACACAAGCTCAAACAGGAACTCTGTCTCCCGTTCACCACACACACTCCTGCCTTTCGTTTTCTCAACCGCTAGGCTACGGCTATTAAAGCATTATTCCTATACTTGATTGATTAATATGTCACGATCAAATTTGACTCGTGACAGAGGCGAAGAGATAAGATTAGAAGAAACGGATGAAACAGGTACAGGAGGTGGAGGACGATAGAAAGAAGGACTAGGATTGATAGCATTATCAGCCGAGGCAGCCGGTCTAGGAAAGAAAGGAGAAGGAGTAGGTGGTACACGAGAAGGAGTAGGGAGAAAAGCAGAAAGAGGAGTAGGACAGGAAAGATTACCCTCGTGAATATCTGTCACCAGACCCGTCTGATTAGATAACGTCAGGCCCGAAGGCTCACAGACAATGTTTGAAGAGGACAAGGATTGGGGGGTAGGCCGACCTACCCCCTGTCCATGTACCTCAGCCGCCACCACCCCCACCCGAAACCCATCTGGGCTGGTAGGGGGAGGCGCGGTCTGATAAGCATACCCACCGAGGCCTTGCCCAGGTTCAGATAAGTTATCTAAAGGAGAAGGACCCTTCTCTTGGGAGGACGGAGAGAGAACTCTCCCCGACACTCGCCCAGTCCTATCAAAGGACGACCTCACCCTATCTCGTGATAACGAGGGGGAAACAAGAGGCGCAGCAATAGGTTCTGAAGGAATCGTGACAATAACCTCTCCTTGCTCCAAAACCGGGGCTGAAAGCCTGGGCGCAGAGGAAGAAGAGGCTTTTGTAAGGCCCAAAGATAAGGCTAAAGAAGAATCGACCCAGGAAAAAGGCCGATTCTTGGCAGCAGCCCATTTTCTTGCCCTTGTCCACACTTTTCTTAATTTAAAAAGAGACGGACACTCGGACCGTGAGGAAGCCGGTAAGGCCAAAACTTCCTCCACCCATGACTTGCACAGAGGGCAAGACAACGGACTGAAACCTAAGTGTGAAAAGCAAGGCGAATGTAAGGTACACAAATGGTGGCCATCAGCTGAGATCCGTGACCTACACTCTTGAATCGCACAAACCAGACTCTGCGAAACAAAAATATCACACTTAGTCACAATCCCACAAAACAAAAACATAAAATAACATAACAAAGACACGGGCCGCCAGGCAAGAAAGAAAGATAGTGTTGAAGTTATCAAAACTGAGGTCCGGAACAACAAGCTACCCGATAACAACAGTGCAGCTGCGTGAGGTCCGAACAACAGATAAGAACTTCCTAGCTAGTGAGTAACTAAGAGAGAGAAGTTACAAAAACTAACAAAACTAAACAACACTACGTAAAATTGAGCCGAACCAAAGGAAAGACTCAAACAAACAAAAATAAATAGTAGTCGAACCAAAGGAAAGACTACATACTAACACGTCTAAGAAAACAGCTAGACTAAAACATGTTACTAAGTCTCTACGGACACTAGAGAGTAAGTAACGCAGGCAATTAACACAAAACAACACAAAAACAAGAAAAGGAAAACCTGGCGACCCAACACTGTGTGTACTTACCATTTCAAGTACTTTTGAGGAGCTCAGAAAAGTACGTCTGAAAGCGACACACAGTCAAAATAAAGTGGGTAGACAAGGGGTTGTCCAAGATGGCGGGACCTTATCTGGTTTACTGATATTTGTGTATTCAATAGTTAGCGGCTTATTCCAAAAGTTTTAGTTACTTGGGATAAATGTACTGTGATAGTGTCTAGTGCGAACGATATTCAAAGGGTTTTGAACAATATCTCGTATCTAGCTCTATACTACACCAAAGCGCTATTTTTGTAGCATAAAATATAGGTATATATAGTATAGGACTAACACACCAATATGTTACACCTTAACTTGGGTGTGATCTGTAGTAGGCTATAGGTATATATATATGGAGTGAAGTACTATAATATAGGTATATATAGTATAGGACTAACACACCAATACGTTACACCTTAACTTGGGTGGACAAGGCAGCCTTACACCGGGTGTGTCATTAACTGCTTCTCAATCAGGCCAGGCGCCGCGTTAACACCTCAAACGTGCTCTGATTGGCTGTTGTGGAACCCCCCCCCCCACACCACCACCTCTCTCTCTCTCTCTCTCTCTCTCTCTCTCTCTCTCTCTCTCTCTCTCTTTATCTGTGTGTGTGTGTTTAAGTTCACCATATTGTTTTAATAGAGATAAACTTCAAAATTATTATATTTCTTTTTAGAAAATGTCAAATAATTACTTGAAAACTACAACGCGCCTTTTCCTAATTTATTGAAATATTATATTTAAAACAACTGACAAAATAATAATGAAAACTGAAGCTGGATTGGAAATAGGAATTAAGTAAGCGTGCACCCCTTCGGACCGGACTCATATTTGGCCTCACTTCATCAGTCCCTCCTGTCCTTGTTTTTCTTTATTGCTTTCTGTCCTTCATCTCTGACCCTCTTTTTACACTAACACACACACCCTTCTTTGTTTTCCCCATTTGACATACACACCTCTCTGCTCCTCTTTCTAGACTATCACACACTTTTTTTCCCTCTTTTACATACACACAAACACACCACATTGCACCTCTTTCTTCCCTAGCACACATTTCTTTTTACCTTTAACACACACACACACACACACAAACACACCACATTGCCTCTCTTTTCATCCCTAACACACTTTTATTTTTACCTGTAACACACACACACACACACACACACACACACACACACACACACACACACACACACTCACACAGACCAACCCAGCACTTCCATGAGAGAACAACTGCTACACAGACTGACTGGGCCTTCCTCCTCACACACACACACACACACAACCCAGCACCTCCATGAGAGAACAACTGCTATACAGACTGACTGGGCCTTCCTCCTCACACACACACACACACACACACACACACACACACACACACACACACACACAACCAACCCAACACCTACACAGACTGACTGGGCCTTCCTCCTGACCACATCAAACTCTGGCCAGAAAATATGGTGGCGTTCTGGTCTAGGTAATCAGGTGGTGGTGAGGACTTAATGCCATTATTCCCTAACTTCATCACTTATCTCATTTTCCATCAAAGTCATCACCATTAATGAAGTAATATGACTTTGACAAAATTATGCGAAAAAAAAGCAGGCCTATCTTCTTTTGGTGACAATTAAGCTTTTTTTTTTTGGAAGGGGGCATGTGTGTGTGTGTGTGTGTGTGTGTGTGTGTGAGAGAGAGAGAGAGAGAGAGAGAGAGAGAGAGAGAGAAAGAGAGAGAGTGTGTGTGTGTGTGTGTGCTCTCGAGTGCATATATACTATACTGTATGTGATGACTAAAAATAATACACCTCGATTAATCCAATTTGTTTAGAGAGTCAAATCAATCCTATGTGAAGATGTGGTGGAATACAAACAAATCCTTCATTTCTACCTTAATTTTCCGTCGTTTTTCTTGTCATTATTTATTTTCCGTCGTTTTTCTTGTGTCATTATTTTATCCCCATCGTTTTTCTTGTCATTATTTTATTCCCCATCGTTTTTCTTGTCATTATTTTATTCCCTGTCTGTTTTCTTGTGTCATTATTTTATTCCCTGTCGTTTATTCGTGTATTTTGTTCTCTGTTATTTTCTTGTGTCATTTATTCTCTGTCGTATTTCCCGTTTTATGTCCTGTTGGTTTTCATCTCTTATTCATTTTTTCATTGTCTTTTCCTTGTTTTACATTCTCCTTCGTTTTTCTCCTGTCCTTTACTGTCACCGCCTTGCCCGTGACAGCCACTTTACCGTCTGTAAAACTATTTCTTTCCCACTTTATTATCACATTTTCTTTATCGTTGGCTTTTAATTTCAGAGTTACGTTCCCTGCCGGAGTCGTAAAGTTGAATCTCTCTCCCTCAGTCAACAACCTGTTTTATTTACCTCCTTTTCTGTCTGTTTATTTTTGTCTGTTTCTCATCCTACCTTTTGAAAATAACGAGGTAATTATAAACATATGTTTATATATCTCTATTATTTCATAATTTTCTGGTTTCATACTATTTCCATAATAATTAATATGTTTAGTATATAACTAGTTTTTCTGGATTTGTCTCTTCATTTTTCTTCATCATATATATAGGTTATTATTGATGATTTCAAAAGCATTTATCAGTAACGTTTCTCATATTTCATTTTCCTTCTCAAACAACAAGTTGCCTGTGTAATTATTTCCCAATATAGATTAACTGTTGCAAAACTCTGAAACATGAGAACATCAGTACGGCTACACACACACACACACACACACACACACTGACATCACTGTATATTTATCCAAGCCACCATAATGTTGAACCATTTTCCTATTGACAATCCCATCCCACAACATCAATAACCACCATGTAGGCCTAATACTCCTACTGTAGTGACCGTCCGTGGAGACATTCATATCACACCAAACAACATCAGCTAATACCAAGTAGTTTATAGTTTTAATTGTTTGGCTAATTTTGGCCCTCCACAAAAAAATAAAAAAATAAAAAATGTCATTAGAAACTTATCCTATGGGAGGTTATATAAGGTCATATACTGTAGGGGGTAGTGTATAATAATCTGTTTATCAGGTGCATAGAGTGTAATAATTTTCATATATATAATATTATTCTTTTTTTATATTGTTATTGTGATTGTGATTATTTTGTATTTTTGCATTGATTTTATCCCATTTGTTACATTTTTTGTTTATTACATTCTCCTTCAATCCTATTTTCTCTACTTCTTGCAAAAATGTTTTCTCTCTTCACACTTTCTCTACTTTATTCACTTCTCTCTCTTTCTCTCACCATCCTCTCTATTCATTCTTCTTTTTCTTTCCACTTTCCTCTCTCCTTCCCTAATCATATTAATTCTCTCTCCTTTCCACTCTCCTCTCTCCTTCCCTAAGCATTTCACTTCTCTCTCTTCTCCCCTCTCCTCGTTTCCACTCTCATCCTCCTCATCCTTCCCCTTCCTCCTCTTCCCACTTCCTCCCCTCCTCCTCCTCCTCCTCCTCTTCCTCCTCCTCCTCGTCGCCCCAGGCAGTGTGTCCCCCGGTGAATGTCCTTACCTGCCGACAGTGTCCCAGGGGCCGTGTACTGATTATCAATGCCCCAGTGGTGGTGTTCTCTCTCTCTCTCTCTCTCTCTCTCTCTCTCTCTCTCTCTCTCTCTCTCTCTCTCTCTCTCTCTCTCATGTCAGAAGGAATAATGTAGCCTCATTAGACTTGATTGAAGGGACACCACACTGATTGCATTGTACTTAAGCCTGTTTTGTGTGCTGGCCTTCTATAAATTATCAACCTGTACTGTATGTGTATCTGCTTGTTAATGGTGATAACTGCATGTGTCTTTGTGTGTGTGTGTGTGTGTGTGTTTTACCTGTCTTTTTCGTCTCAATGTGGTCTAGCTTATGAGTGTGTGTATGTGTGTGTGTGTGTGTAATGAAAATGTAAGGTTAGAATGTGGTTAGTGTCCATTTAGCAATGTTAAGTTGCTCGATGTACATAAAACAATACTCCATTTTCCTATTAGGGATATCATTAATGAGATAAATATGCACAGAGCTATGTACACCTTACCGTACATTACTGAGTCATATTATACCGTATATCCAGATCTTATTGAAGTGTCCAATCACTTGACATACCAGGGAACCAACTAGGAATGTATTGTACCCTAAAGCCCGCATATAGAGGAAATGAACTACAGTACTTATATTCCTTTACCCCGACGGCCCCCTATAGTCATACAAAGTGGGGGGAATATTTTTCGAGGAAGGGAAAGCGGATTGAGGCGAAGGATGGGAAATGAAGCGGTGGGCGAGAGGATCAGTGGAGAGGTGCAGGGGTCGGGAGAGCGGAAAGGATAAAATGGAGAGTGTAATTTGGCGAGGGGAAGGAAACGGTAGTAATGCCAGAGAGAGAGAGAGAGAGAGAGAGAGAGAGAGAGAGAGAGAGAGAGAGAGAGAGAGAGAGAGAGAGAGAGAGAGAGAGAGAGAGAGAGAGAGAGAGAGAATGTTACATAGCTGCTAATGTTTTTTGTAGTTTTAGATTAATATTCACTAAAATAGCTGCTCTGTAACAGAAGCCCTAGCTACAACATTAAGATGGTAATAGATTATAGAAACAGATTAACAAAGTAAAATTAAATTATACGTAAAAACATTCTTTCATCATTTTCTCTCAAAGATAAATTAGTATATTCGGAGGAGTATCTTTCTCTCAAAGATAAATTAGTATATTCGGAGGAGTATCTTTTACTGTTGAATTGGTGGGCTACTGATTCCTTCAAACCTTGCCTGGAAACAAAAGTCCACAATATCACTCATAGCCTATCTGTTTCGAGGCTTTGTTTGGAGGATTGAGTAGCCTTACAAATTACCGTCAAGAGAGTATCCCCTTAACTCTCACACCTTAATAATCCAGGAATGTTCAAGGTCTTAGACTCCAATGAAAGTCTTTAAACGGAGCGCCATGTATTTCGTTTTTATCCAGATTTCATCCCATTTATATCTATAATCGATAGTGGAAGAGTGAGTGCGTCTGTTCCACCACTAATATTGGAAACCATTTTAAGGGGAGAGTATAGTTCTGACATTTTTGGAGATTATGATTCCTCCAAACTATTCCAGGCAACAAGATACCATTATTTTTCTTCATTTGGGTCTGTTTTCTGGCATACTTTGGAGGAATCAAGGCGTTGTAATGTACCAAAAATATACTCTCCCCTTAAGACAAGCAAAGTAGGAACTCGGTAGTAGCCTCGAATAGATTGTCTTGTGTCACTCATATGGGGGTTGTAGGCAAGAACATTCATGGTATTGACGATGGTTGGTACGATGACTCTGTTGTTTGTCTATGGTGTCATCGTACCGGCACCACACCAACGTCAACACCAAGGATATTCTTGTCTAGGGCCGTAAGTCACATACGCATTTAGTTGGCAAAGGGGTCGTGATAATTTGTAGATATGGTAACTATTTGTATGTTTTGGTGTGCTTATGAAACTGATCCCACTTACCTCGTCTCTCTCTCTCTCTCTCTCTCTCTCTCTCTCTCTCTCTCTCTCTCTCTCTCTCTCTCTCTCTCACACACACATACACACACACACACACACACACACACACAGCGAGAGATTTTGATATCCCACAAACGTCAAAAGGAACAATAGGAAAAATACTTATGAAGGTTCAGAACGACATTGGTTTCACATTTGCTTGAGCTAAGAAATGACCCGAGGGACTCATGCTGTCTGGGACACACTAGATGGGTGGGTAGGTCTTCATGGGGTAGAGTATCATCATTACAAGGGGCAAAAAGAGTGACTTAGTGGAGGCATCTACAGAAATAGTATAGTTCAGGTATCATGTAAGAAAGTTCAGTCAACCTTTAAGAGATATTTCACCATCACAAGGGCCATTAGAGAAATTAGAGGAAATTAGAGAAAGGTGTTATGCAAGGAAGTTCAACCCTTTACAGGAAAACATTCTTTTGGGGAAAATTGAAGAAGGGCAAAATATTTCTCCATGCCAGTGTGTCGGGAAACAGATCAATTCAATACTGTATAGGCTATACTGTAGTTGGTGATCTGCCGTATGTTCTTTGATGGGGCTCGTTTCAGGTGTGTCACTTCCATTTATAAATCCTCCTGTAAATTAATTCACATTGTCATAGTGACTTGGTATACAGCATTTATATTTAGTTACATGTAGACATATTCCGAACAGACTTGGCCGTCCAGATTTTTCTTCGTTAAGCCAAAATTTGCCTGGAACTGACAGGAGATGGCCTGGTCCATTTTTAAAGAGCCTGGAAAATCTGCAGTGCACGACTGATTCTTGGAACGTGGAGGCAGTGAAGAAAGAGAAGAATTAGGAGAGAAAATGGAGGGAAAATGTGGACAGGGAAATGAAGAAGAACGGAGAGAAGACGGGAGGGAGAGAAGGAAGAAGAAGTGGTATGGGGAATGGGGAAAGATAGAAGAGACTAAAAGACATAAGCGTTTAAAACATTCTGACTGATGATACGGGGAAAATGTAAGGAGATTCCACAGCAGAATACACAGAGCTATGAAAAAAGAAAAGAAGATTTAGTTAAATATCAATGACGTATAACAACGACCAAATGAAAGAAAGGAAAATAGATACTGCAGATGTGAAGCGAATACTGTGCAGAAGGGGAAGGTGTGAATGGTGGAAAGGATGAAGATTAACAAGGAAAACTAACTTATGGAAAAAATGGGTAAAAAAAAGAATGAGAGGAAGAAAATGTAAATAATATGAAATGGAGAGGGTGAGGAGAGAGCATGGTTAGGGTGAAGGAACGCGAAAGACAGTAAAAAAAAGAAGAAAGAATATTGGAAATAGGATAACAAAGGGAGGGCAGGTGGAAATGCAGAGACTGTATAGTTATAAACAAAGTGAAAAGGGTTGAGGAGATGGGATGGATATAGACAACTTAAGGGGGTGTGGGAATAGGGGGACAGGCTTGGGGGGTTTGGGGGGTGCAGGAGTAGGGGGACAGGTTTGGGGGTGTTAGGGAGGTGCGGGATTAGGGGGACAGGCTTTCTACCCAACCCAAGCCTGTCCCCATATTCCCGCACCCCCCCAGTTCCCCCCAAGCCTGACCCCTACTCCCACACTCCCTTAAACGAGAAAAATCGTTAATGTTTTAGGGATAAATTCGTGTTGCTGTACAAAAAAAGACTAAACATTCATTAATAAATTAGTGCTATTGTTATTTAATGGGATAATACACTTTTGGTGCATTGAAACGTCTTGATTCCTCCAAAGTATGCCAGGAAACAGGACTTGATGAACAAAACTAATGGTGGCCTGTTGCTTGGAATAGTTTGGAGGAATCAATTGCTTAAGGTTCATCAACACTGTACAGCTCCTAAATGAAACACTGAATATCTTTTACCTTTTGTATTCAATTAAAAATAGTTCTTCATATTTATTTCCCTGATCTCATTTATCAGTCTTTCCCTTCCAATTATGTAAATGCTTTCAAACACACATCAATCTTGGTTCTTGTCAGTATTTACTAAAAACAAACACACTTTAGAATGGCTCCTTTTCACGCTACCCAGACTAATTTCCCTCGTGTCCCCTAGTTTATACCACGTGACAAAGAAATGGGTAACAGCTTCTTCATGTGACAAAGAGGATGTGGCCAGCTTCTTCATGTGATAAAGCTAAGGGGAACAGCTCGTTTACGTTAATAAATGGGCAGGTTCTGGGGATGAGAAAGATACGAGTTTTTCTTTTCATGTGACGAAAAGATGAGGAATGATATTTTTCTGTAATTTTATCTGTGAAGTCCCTAAATTGGAAAGTTAGTAAGTTTTTATATTGCTTCCGTATTTACAAAGTTTCCATGGATGATGGATGTTCGTTGAAACTGTACCAATGTGGGTTTTAGTATTTACATACATGATTACACCAATATGATTATCCACCCGTATTAAGGACTCGCTGACCACTAATTTTTTAATTATATCACAGGGTTTCTAAAAGGGTTAATACACATTTGGTACTGTACATTGGAACTCTTTGATTTCTCTAAAGTATACCAGAAAATAGAACCAGATGAACAAAAATATTGGTGGCCTGTTGCTTGGAATAGCTTAAAGGAATCAGTTGCTCCATTTTTACCAACACTGTACTGTCCCTTTAAGAGCTACCAAAAATAGCACTGTCTGTTTAAAGCTACTGCCTCGACAGACTGTTCACGATTCTGTATTAACTTAATGAAGGGGAAAGCCTCTTGGTGAATTGGGGGACCATTGATTCCTCCAAACTATGTAACGAAACAGATCTCCTTTTGGTAATATTATGGTGATTTCTTTCCTGGATGATTTGAAGGAATCTGTAGCACTTCAATTTACCAAATAGTGTTTCTCCCTTTAACCTTCCAGAG